>APFE031285291.1:68390-131942 GCA_000404065.3 Pinus taeda | reverse complement strand
AAAACGGCTCCGGAAGTTCAAGACCCGAAAAAACTACTAAAAATAGTAAATTGTGCTACAATTATGGAAACTGAAAAAGCTGAAAGAGACAATTGTGGGGGTCCAAATGGGATAGGTGGGTGGCCACCAACATCCACCTGGATCAATCGGTAAGTTCTTTGGTGATGTAAGGTCCCAACCAATGCATTCAGAGTTTGCCAAGGAACTTCTTGAATTTACTGTTGTATAGCAACACTAGATCCTTCTCCTTGAAGGTGCTTCCCCTTATATGGCGATCATCCACGCTTTTTCCCATTGTTTCTACACTTGCTGATGGAATCCAGCCAGAAATCGTTCCTCCTCCATTTCTTCAAGTTGTGTGAGCCTTTCCTCCAAAGCCCCATGGTTTACCATATTTGTGATTACCGCGATCCGCAAACTAGGTACAATATATTCCATAGGCATGATGACCTCCATGCCATAGACTAACCTAAAAGGTGTCTGGCCCATCTATTTCTTACACGTGGTTCGATATGCCCATAGCACAGCAGCGATGTGCAAGTCCCAATCATTTTGTCGCGCATTACAAACCTTGGTCAATGCAGTCTCCAATATTTTGTTGAATGCCTCCATGGTCCCATTTTCTTGCGAGTGGTATGGCATACTTTGTTGATGATATATTTGGAATTCCTCAGTGAGTGCGCTGATGGTTTCATTTAGAAAATGTGTTCCCCGGCCTGTCATGAGAATTTTGGGACAACCAAACCTTGTCAGTACATTCTCGAACATAAACTTTGCAGCTGTTGTAGTCGTGCAATCTTTAACCATTTGTGTCTCGGCCCATCGGGTTAAATAATCTATTGCAGTGATGATATAGTGCATGCACGTTTTTCCTCGCGGCTCAAAAGGGCCTACAAAGTCGATTTCCCACTTTTCAAAAGGTTGTAACGTCATCTGCAGTTGGAGCAGCATTTCATCTCTCTGCAATGGTTTCCCCGTCCGCTAATAGACGTTGCAGGCTCAGCAGTGAGATTTCGAATCCTGATGTAGAGTGGGCCACCATAATCCTGTGCGAAGTATCTTCTGGGTTGTTGCGTGACTTGCATAGTGTCTGCTAGCAACCCCCTCATGGGCTTTGGCTAGGATTCTTCCTTGCTCGAACTTCGGGACATATCGACATAGAATCTCATCGTTGCCCATTTTATAGAGGTTTCCTACAATCATGGTGAAGTCTACTATGCATATCACCAATTCCTTCTTTTGTTAAATGAAGTATCCCTACAGTGCAGTCCCTATAGTTAAGAAATGCATTATATCTTCAAAATTACCATCTGCTACTCACACTACATATAGCTAAGCATCTAGAAGTTCATCTTCTAGATTTGTGGGTTCTTCGCCAGTCTTAAATCGGAATAGGTGATCTAGGCCTGCATTTAGATGTCCTGGCTTGACAAAACCTCAAAATCATACTCCTAAAATAACAGCAACAATTGACAGATACGCCCCCCCAACACAGGCTTAGTCACAAGGTATTTTAACACCGAGTGATCGGTATACATCTTAAAATGACCTCCTAGTAGATAATGGTGGAATTTCTGAAGCGCATATACCATCACTAATCCATCGCACTCAATAGTGGAATACTTCTTCTCGGCTTTCGAAAATCGGTGACTTGCGAACTCAATCGGGTGGTCAATTCCCTCCGTGCCTGGTTGTTTAAGTACTGCCCCTAAGGCGATACATGATGCGTCGACATGCACATGAAATTCAACGTCCCATTTTGGAAAGACCAATATAGGGGCCGATGCCATCTTTTCCTTTAGTGTCTCCAGACTTTTGTTACATTCCTCGTTCCAGCAATAAGTAGCATCCTTCTTCAGCAACTGTTCCATAGGAGCCATGATATGAGCGTAGCTCTTGATGAACTTTCAATAGTACCTTGTGTGCCCTAGTGTGGCATGTAATTGCTTGACACTGCACGACACTTGCAGATTGAGTATGATGGTGATCTTCACCAGATCCACCATCACGCCTTGCTTACAGACCACGTGGCCCAGTAGGTTTCCAAATGGAACCAGGAAAGTACACTTCTTCACGTTGAGCAAAATCTAATGACAACAGCAAGTATCCAGCATCAACGGTAAGCTCGCTACGTGCTTCTTAACCAGTCCAAACACAGTCCATTCATCCAAGTAGACTTCCAAGAACTTGTGAATAAATTCTTTGAATTTTGTGACTAATATTCGTGAAAAAATGGTCTGTGTGTTCTTCAGTTCAAAAGGAATTACTGTGTACTAAAAACAAGCCCATTCAGTACCAAACATTATCTTACTCCTGTCCTCTTGCGCAATCTTGATCTGGTGGTATCCTGAGAACCCATCCGTGAAAGAGTAGGCTTCCTGTCCCCCCACGTTTTCCAATATCTCATATGTAAATGGTGTAGGAAAAGGGTCAATAACACAGGCATCATTGGGTTTCCTGAGGTCGACGCAAATGTGAATCTCGACCTTCTATTTCTTCTCCTACACAACCATTGGACTTACCCAGTCAAACTCCTTAACTAGTTCAATGATTCCTGCTACCAACATTTTGTCCAACTCTTCGCGGACCTTTGCTTTAGATTTTGGATTTAATCGGTAGGGTCATTGCTTCACCGATTTCGCATCTGGCTTCAATGTGATCTTCATTGTTCCGAGTTCTCCTAGGATTCCCTTTAGCTCAGTGATCTTTGTTGTGAACAGGTCTTGATATTCCCGAAGCAACTCGACGACCTTCTCTACTGTGGCATCGTCCTAGTAGTCCCCAAGCGTTGCATACTTCAGCTCTTCTTCAGTTCCAATGTTAACTTGTTTCATTTTCAATGGTGCTATGATATCTGGATCTTCATTGGTGGGTCCATGCACCTCCCAGCTCCCCTCTGATTCTGGAATATTAACGTTTTGTGGATCATCCTCATCATCTTCTACCTATACATTATAGCATTCGAGGGCCTGACTCAGCTGCCGCGACTAGTCAAGCTACACTGTTTCCTCTGGATCTAACGTTTTCTTGAATGTGCTAGCCTTTACCAGTTGTAACTCTTCATCCATGAGATTCATCCATTGGTCTTCGAACAAAAATGTCGAAAAAAATCCTGCGCACAAGATATCCCACTCACCTATGTCGTGTCGGAGCTTCGCTTCTATGTACCAGTTTTAGGGAATGACGTCTAGGGTGTGATAGAATCAGTGCACCCATTCTAGCTGCAGTTCCTCTCTGTATGCTTTTATCCACCTAGTCAGGTGCATGCATGAATCATCCCTTCCATCGTATTTATCCACTATGCATAGTTCCGGCTTCCCAAATCTGATTTTCATCATACGCTTGTAGGCGCGTAAGTCTTCGAACATTCCTTCATGTGTGCCCCACCATCATGCAAGCATCGTGCATAGTGCCCATTTCATTGCGTCAAACCGTTGGTTCTCGGGTACCGTGATTTCAAATTTGGTCAGAAATTCATCTATCATTGTTAACCCATCATATTTTGGCAATTCGCAACCCTCGGCCTTTACTCAGTACAACGATTTCGTCACTATGTTGCAGTGTAGCATGGTTACACCACTCAACTAGTCTTCCTCATTTGGATCATCCACGCAGGATTCTCCATCCCCTCATGATATTCTTCTATCATCCAATTTCTTGATCCATCCTTTCTCCTGGGTAGTTAGTCTGTCGTCATCACTGTGCACCGGTTCGATGTAGTGTGGTCCTTCAGCTGGATCTAGCGAAATGATGACACTGAGCACCTTTGTTTCAAATATCATTGTCCTCTTCTTTATATTAATAACTCCATTCATGTCATGGCCCAATTTATTCCTAACAATGCAGGATAGGGAATAATTTCATCTGTGAGCTCAATAACTTCAAAATCCGTGCGAGTATTTGCGCCATCAAGGTCGACTGTAAGCCCTTGTATCCTTCCCATGGGTAGCACCTTTTGTTGATTTGCCATCCATAATTGCATAGGGGACCACTATAGTGTAGGCTTACCCATGCGTTCCCATGTATGTTTCGGCAATACGTTGTCATCTGAGCCTAGATCCAAAATGACCTGCTCCATCTCATAATCGTTGATCTGCGTTGTTAACCGCATTTACCTTCTGTTTCGTGATGCATGTCTTCCCAACTTTCGAATGACTTGGGGCTCATTCCACCCAGTGCATCTATTCATCAACTCCTATAAGCCTTTAACTGCCCTGTTGTCACAAAGCAATTTTATACATGTCTCTAAAAAGGTAGTTATCATCGAGGGATTCTTGTCTCTCTCGGGCTAATCCCTACTACCTGGGGTAGAGACCTCCACGAAGCTCCCCCGAGCTTCCCGATATGGCCCCTTATCGCTGCCTAAATTCTACCCATCTGCTCTTGTGGCCATGGCATTCCTCAACACTATGTTGACCTTGGGATCTTCCTCGCAGGGTTTGGACCTCATCATCTACACATTTTGGGTCGTTGTTGGTTGTGCTGCCCTCTTTTCCCGAATATGCGCTATCAGTGTAGGACAGTCTAGCAGCCCATGATAGAATTGCTCACAATAGCTACACGAAATTCTAGTTGGGTTAGTAAAATCTCGTGCGTAGTGTCTCGGTCCTCCACAATTGTAACAAATTAGCTACTCGCGACCCCTTCCTAGTCCCATTCTGCCTCATCTTCGGTCGCGCCCTTGGAACCCACTAGGTGCAGTCACCGTGGCTGGATCCTAACTTCGCACCTTCATCTGGATTCTATAGGTAGATGGTTGATCCATCAGCATTTCATAGCTACGACAATCCCTTTCTTCATGGCCCATGGATCTACAAAAGTTGTAAAAGAGCTCTTGGGGGTCTGGTTGTATTTTGGTAACAGATGACATTTATCAATGTTGTGCTTTCCTCCCACCTGACAGATTGCACACCAGAGCAAGGTGGTTGTGCTCGGCCCCATCTGTGACTCTGGTCGCAATGGTTTTGGTCCCCCTATCACCACAAAATTCCCCGAGACTGGACAATGATCTTTATCGTGTCCCTGGCTCTTACACCTTACACACCATACTTCCTCCTGGACTTCTGAGCATAGTGTCTGTTCTTGTTTTAACTTCTATACTTCTAAGCATAAATTTTGGACGTGCACTTGAATTTGTTGAACTCCCAACCCTGGGTCTGGTATCGGGGTTTTGTGCAGCCGCATCGCTGCCTCCAGTGCTTCAGCTTGGGTTGAGACCTTTTGTTACAACAAAGTTGACTTCAGATATGGCGTTAATGATGCGACGAACCAAACACAGTGCTACTCCTCTGTCAGTGTCATATTAGCCTCGCGGATGGCGCTTTTAAACCTTTGATCCAAATCCCACGGAGTTTCACTCGGCATCGTTACAATCTCTTTGAACCCTACGACCGACTGTTTTCCTGACTTCGGCCGACTAAATTCCTTTTCTAATTCGGTCTAGATTTCTGCTACCCCTAGTGTTGGGTTATCACTTGAATACTTCATGTACCATGTCAGTGCTTTGTCCTACAGTGTGCTAACTAAGGTAGCTTTCCTGATATTATCATCTGTGATTTGTTGCGCATTCCATATTGATGTTTACACAAACCAAAATCGCTTTGGGTCTTTGCCTCCTGCTCCTTTGAATACCGGAAACTGAATCGCTCTTGCCATAGTTACCCTTGATCTATTACTATCCCTGATCCCTTTGATCCTTCTGCATTCCACACCAAACACCCCTTAGGTAGATCCTGGTCCTAGCAACAGAACCATTTGTTGGCTTATATGGGCCAAACCTAGGTTCAGAAGAATTATTTAGCCAAGCAAATCCCACAACTACCGGCCCTTTTGGCAACAACCCGCAAAGCACGGACTGACGTCTCACTCGAGGTAGCAGGGGAGGGTGATGGAACCAAGTTTCCGCACCCTTGGGATGTCTAGATGTGGTTCGAAGGCTTCACGCTCCATTCTGTAGCTTCGCACCGTGTTGTATTCGCACAAACCCATAATGCCTTTTACTATTTATTACTGTGTAGTCTATGTATCTAATCTATAAGAGGATGTACTACAACCCAGATCTATTTTAAAGTGGTCTTTAAGAAAAAAATTATCACTTGTATTTAGTTCGCAAATTAAGAGTTAAACCCAGATTCACAAGTATTCAAAAAATAGTGCACATTAATCAAAATGGTTGTATTAATCATACAAAATGCCAGATTCACAATAATCCAGATTCAACACAGAATTCAGAAGAAACTTATCTTTATTTCCACTTATCACCCTCACATCCAGATCTGCCCTGCGCACTAAGCTACAAGGGTCCGCGCACATAGCTGAGGACTCTTCTAAGCCTCTACGCACACAACTACAAAGCCTCTATCTCCTACCCAAACCCTTGACTCGGACTTAGAGACGCTCCCAGAATGCTCTTCTCAGACACCCATTACATTTCATATTCCAATCTCATAGCAAAACTTAACTACTCTACCCATAGAGCCTCGCTCTATTTATACCTTTCTGTGGCGCGCAATCCATGGACAGGCCGACTCAACTTACATTTATTTACATTATTTTTTGGCAGACTACCCTTTCAACTTTGACTTATTACAATTCGTACTCTGTGCATCTCGCGGAGTCTTTACCCTGCTCTTACCCAAAATTGCGGGCTTCGTGCCCCATACCCATTGAGCAGGGCTTCCGTTACCCAACATGATGGATCATAATGCATCATCTTAGGCTAGGGGATTTTCGAATTTATGCACTGCAAGAAAAAAGAACATTGATTAGGGGTGAAAAATGTGACCATAAGCTCATTGGTGACAGTCAAATGAGCATTCGTCACCAAAAGTTGAACATCACCAAAGGTGGCATTGCCAAAAGTATAGGTGTTGTAGTGACATACAAAGTCTGTCACCAATAATGATTTATAATGATGGATAGCGACCATCACCATTTCATATAAGAAATGGTGATGGACCATAACCTCCATCGCCAAAAGTATAGGTGTTATAGTGACATTCAAATTTCGTCACCAAATAATGATTTATAATGACAGATAGCGACCGTCACCATTGCATATGAGCAATGGTGACGGGCCATAGCCTCGGTGACCAAAAACTAAACATCACCAAAGGTGGCAATTGCCAAAAGTATAGGTTTTATGGTGACATTCAAGGTCGGTCACGAATATTGATTATAATGACGGATAGTGACCATCACAATTTCATATGAACAATAATAATTTATTGTGGTAGATCTTTAATGGCCGTCATTATTGGGGCATATATATGGTGACATTCAAGGTTCGTCACGAATAATGAATATAATGACGGACAACGACCATCACCATTTCATATCAACAACAACGATTTATGGTTATGGACCTTTGAGGGTCGTCATTAATGATGCGTATATATGGTGGTGTTCGTTGACCGTCACCATTTCATATTTTTGGTGAGGGTCAAAAAATATCACTAAAGCTCATTGGTGATGGTCAAAAGAGCATCTATCATCAAAAATTGATCATCACCATTCCATATGGATGTCAGGGCACGATGGAATCGAACCACCAACCTCCTTCTTGTGAAATAGGTGCTCTTCCATTGAGCTAGCACCCTTTAAAGAATTATATTTTTAAAAATTAAACCTTGAAACTTCATAAATTGTAAATTCTACAACTTTCAATAAATTAAAGTCTCAAAAATATTTTACTAAACAAGAAAAACAACATCGAAGTTGTAGGTACCTACTTAATGGTTATTGAAGTTATGAAAATTGGGTGGAGGGAAAAATAGTTATCTATAAGAGAATGAATATGTTCAGTTGAATACTTAATTAGAAGTGAAACTCTGAAGACATGTATAACTTGTAAATGACCTAAAACTATCAAATGCACCAAATATTGCCAAGGAAATGTCATAATTGGATCAAATATGGAAGAAGAGAAGGCAGGGACTTGGAACCCTTGTACATCTTTCCATGCCTTAGCACTTGGCACATCTTAGCTTGTTTGACATGTCTTCGTACTATCTAGCACATCTTAACATGCCCTAGAATTCCCTAACACACCTTGGTAGTCATGAGCTCACAACTAGCATTGCATTTTTCCATCACTTGGGATCTTTACATTCACTAGAACACCTTGGCACTCCCTAGTTGTCATGCACTCTGTTATCCTCCATAATATCCCAGTTTGATGAGAAGATCAATGGAGGTAACCAAAAACCAAGCTTTTAGTTTGGTAGCTAGCCATACCAAACCAAAGAGGTCTCTCTCTCTGAAATTACAGCCAAGATATGACTGGAATGTAAATGATTTTAGGCTAGATAGCTAGGCTCAAGTGGGTTTTTGGAAAATTTAGGGACTTGGAACTCTATCCACCAATATCTTGTCTGGCAAGGACTTTTTCGAGGAGGCAAGGACTTGGAACTCTATCTAGGATAAAGCACCTAACATGCATGACAGAAGCTCCCTAGAATAGAGTACCTCCTACCTAGAAGAGTGTCCCCTGCTCAAAATATAGAACCCTTCTCTACTGTGAATTTTTCTTAAAGATAAATATATGCATAAAATAATACTAAGAAAAACACCTAAATTAAGAAAAGTGAGCATCTAAGTCAAACTATAAAAATATGAAAGCATCTAAGACAAGGATGCTTTCATACAACAATATTAAGATGCCTAAAATTGATGCAATTCTTTCATCGTTGTTATACCCTCACAGCAAAACTGGAATCTATAGCATGTACCCCAAGGCTGTATGCATCTGCTAAAGGTATAGATTGAAAGGATCTACTAAGATGAAGTACTATTGAAAGATAAACACCTTCAAAACAATAGATAAAGTCTACTATGAATTCAACCCATTTGCACATAGACCAAGGCTTCTACTGGGTACACTTCTCTGCTAAATGGAAACTGCAATGTATTGTAGTTTTGTTGAAGAAAAAACACCTTTAGTGCAACACAGATAAAACTCTAATAGATATTGTCATTGTGGCCTTGGTTTTCAATGATCTCATCAATATAGGTGACAGCTTCAATAATTGAAAAACCAAAAGGTGAGATGCATAGATCATCTGAAATGACAAATTTGGTCATACTTTATTATTGTTTAGGAGTGTTAGTATAGAAAATGCAAGATAGTCTATTGCATCTTTATCTCACAGTCTAAAGATGCAAAGAAATACATAAAATATTAAATAGCATGGTATAAGTTGATTGCAGGCTCTTTTGAAATGGGAATGGAATTATCCTTGTGTGGGTTCTAATATAGTGGGTATAACTTTAAATAAGAAATTGATAATTATGGGGTTGAAATTGTCTCACAATTCATTAAAATTCCAAATTTGTTCACTAGAAAGAAGTAGACTGATTCGTAAGGTTCATGGAAGGGAACGCCTTATTCGTAGGAAGATAACTTGAAATTAGTCGAGCATATTATTTCTTGTCTTCTTGTACTTGTGTGCTTTAAAAAGATGACCACATCCAAAGACTCAATAAAAAACTCTGGTAAAGTTTATAGATGTGAAGCACTTCTGAGAAAACCCATCGCTCAATAACAATTAAGTGAGGAATATGTCGAAGGATTCAATCTTGCACTCAATCATAAAAAGGAATTTGGGGTATCCAACATCTTGCCAACAAACAGACTCCAACCATAATGTGAAAGGAAAGTTAATTGTGAAACCTCTTTCCCACTTTGTAGTATTGTTCCCTCTTGAATAACAGCAGGTATATGGCTGCTTAGATCCACAAAACTCATGCTAGGTAAACTCTGCATGACACAATTGTGACGTGCAAGCTTGAAACACGCTCTAGTTGCCCTCTAAAATAGGGTAAGTCAAAATATTGTGACAAACTTAACCAAAATTTGATCATACACTATTGAGGTATTGCATCGAATAAGCAATATACTATCAATGCACTAAGGAAGAACTCAAAATAAATGAATTCCTTGTTGCTACAATAGTGCCTCTTCAGATTCTTGAATAAAGCACCTAACTTGCATGGAAAAAGCTTCCTAGAATAGAGTACCTCCTACCTAGAAGTGTGTTCGCTGCTCAAAATATAGAACCCTTCTCTACTATGCACTTTTCTTAAAGATAAATCTGTGCGTAAAACAGAACTAAGAAAAACACCTAAATTAAGAAAAGTGAGCATCTAAGTCAAACTATAAAAGAATACTAAATATGGTTGTATCTAAGTTTGGGAAACACTAAACAAACATGCTTTCATACAACAACCAAAAGATGCCTGAACTCGATGCACTTCTTTCACCGTTGCCACAACCTCATAGGAAAACTATAATCTACAACATCTATCCCAAGGCTGCATGCATTTACTAAAGGTGCAGACCAAAAGGATCTACTGAGATGAAGCATTCTTGAAGGATAAACACCTTCAAAACAATAGATAGAGTCTAATGTGCATTCAACCCATTTGCACATAGGCCAAGTTTGCTACTGGGTACACTTCTCCCCTAAATGGAAACTGCAGTGTATTGCTACTCTACTGAAGGAGAAACACCTTCAGAGAAACACATATAAAACTATAACATTTATTGCCATTGTGGTATCGGTTGTAGAAGATCTCATCAATATAGATAACAACTTCGATAATTCAAAAACCAAAGGTGAGCTACATAAATCATTTGAAATGATAGATTTGGGCATACTTTATTATTTTTTATAAGTGTGGGTATAGAAAATGCAAGGCAGACTATTGCATCTTTATCTCACAGACCAAGGATACAAATAAATAAATAAAAAGATTAAATAGCATTGTTATAGATCTGACCTGAAAATATATGAGAATAAAAATTTACCCAAGAAATAACAAGATCTGAATATATAAATGCTTCACTTTATTAATCCAACCCTTAAGGTAGGGCAACACCATACATTCACTCCATAAGGAAGGAGAACACTCCCCAAGCCATATGCATGTTCATACAAAGGTAGTCTATTGCATCTTTATCTCACAGACCAAGGATGTGAATAAATACAAAAAATATTAAATAGCATTGTTATAGATCTGACCTGAAAATATATGAGAATACAAATATACCCAAGAAATAACAATATATAAATATATAAATTCTTCACTTTATTAATCAAACCCTTAAGGTAGGACAACACCATACATTCACTCCTTAAGGAAGGTGAAACCTCGACCTAGCTGGTGCCTCACTCGCTTGAGATGGAAGTTGATCTGGGCAGCTCTTCTGTGTTGATGTGTCGCTGGTGGATTGCCTCTCCTCTCTATTTGTCATGCAAGGGTTGTTGTCCTTGTGGCTAATTTGTTGCCATCATGTTGGTTGTTTTATTGTGGCGTGATGTGGGTGGTGATATGATAAAGTTTTAGCCAACGGTGTATCTTTCTTTCATTCACCACCTAAAGGAGCCTGATTGGTATCTAGTAGATGTTGTGGCGTCTACTGTTGTTGCTTATCTTCCAATATTACTTCAACCACAGATTCATCATTTGATGTATCCATACCTGTAACATTTTCTTCTTCATCCTCCTTGGACTCTACCTGTTTTTCTTGTACCTGTTTTGATGTTTGTGTTTGGTTGTCGACCATCAAGGGCTCGTCATTTGATGTGTGAGTCCCTGGAACATTTTTTGTTTCAGCCTCTGTGGACTCTACATGTTTATTGATGGAAATATCCGGTAATGTAATTTTCTTCTTTTTTATTCCAAAACTTCAGGAATTTCTTCTACACATTAATATTGATAGTACCCACATATTCCTAGGGTATCCCAAAAAAACATCCACATTAACCATATCTTAAGCATCAAAATCAAGTCCAATGGTTTGGATATGTTTGCGGGGATGGCTCATGAACCAATCATGAGTCAACAAGTTGGCCATCATCATGAAGAGGGTATCATGCACATATATATAGAGATTATCGAGCACTATGTCACATACTTCAAGTTACATTGATTGAATTGATCTATTTCATCAATAAAAATTGCATTGATATGACCAAATCTAAGTACTTCACACTATTTTGTGATTTTTAACTTTACATTTATTATTCACCCAACCTAAAGGGTATGGGCGAGGGTGATACATGTATTTTCATACTATGGTTATGTATTAGGACCTTTGTAATAAGGTTTGCGTGTGCACTAAAATTTAGCATAGTGTCAACCTTGATCTTGATGATATAAAACTTGATATGGAATAACTTTGACATCCCCTAATCCTCTCTGTGACGAAGGCTACTCAAGTTCACCTCCATCTACATTGTTGTGCAAACAATAATTTTGTCCAATTTTGGTTTTTTTTCTATCTCTTTTAAATTCCAATTCCAATAAAGGTTTCTTCCTCTTGGATTATTTTTTCTTGTGACACCTATAATTTAGCTCTATATTTGATTTCCAACATTTTTTATTGCATGACCATTGATGTTACAATTGTCTTAGTGCTTATTTCAGTTCTTGTACACATGTGTAGCAGCAACAATCTTCTTATCTTTCCCTTTTCCCTTATTTCTTATCGCTATTATTGGAAGCTATAAGTTGTTCTAATTTCTTTGAACCGATATTTAGCTACCCCTTTTTCTTATTTGATTCAATGCACTCGGCTTATACATGGGCCTCATAAATGATCTTAGCATTGAATGGCATTAATTTCCCTCCTTATGTAACTATGAATACCACCCAAGTACTTAATGATCCATTTCATGTGTTAGGAATGTATTCCCAATTACATGGTCTGCATCGAGAACTATGTAATGTACTCTTATAGAATCCATCCTTGTTGTATATAATAGTATTAGTGAATCCTATGGTATATTTATACTTGATAAGGTAAAATCAGGGCTTGAGGATGTTCTTGAATAATTTCCACTTAAATACTAGTGGGTCTCTCCACATCTTGTCCCTTAATGTGGCTCTCCCACCAAATCATTGTATGGAATTGTAGATTTATTTTATCAAAATCTATTATATGCTCCCCTAGTACATTATGCACACTAACATAGAAATCTAATCACTGCAACCAATTATTCAACCTGTGTCTACCTCACCTTTATAGGGCTTGATCTTGACCTGTGCTTCCATTTTCAATAAGAATTGAGAGGATTGGTTGTTGGACTCCCCTTTTTCAAGTTTTGGTTCTTTCTTCTCTTTCCTCCACTCCCCATGGTATTCTAATTTCTCATGAGATTTAGGCTTCTCTGAGAAAGAGCTAATATTTATACCAAGAGTAACCATGAGTAAAACTATACTCATATAAATATCAATTCCTAAGATTCAACATTAAGAATCATGTTTGGACTTCATCAATGGGTCCTTCTTAATGTGTGTCTTTTGTTTTTGTGGATTATAGCGACATCCTAATATTTTTTCTGCAAACCTTGATATCTGCAAGGTACAACTATCCAACATATTTATCCTTTTATAGCCAACACATATATTATGATGAAACCACAAAAACATCCAAATAAACTCAATATGATATGAATTTGATATGTAAACCACCTTGTATATTCTAATTGGTCAACTCACCAAATAGATCTAAACAAATGACTATATGGAGGTTATGTTAAATTTCACCACTATCATTTTGTAGTTTTAATGATTTAACACAAATAAACATAGTGTCATTCAAATTATTTCACTATTATGACATATGAAATAGATGGTCATAGAAAATATACATAGTGGAACATAATTATTTACCCTAGAAACCCAATATGGTAAAATCAATAGTCAAGAGTGTTGTTTATGTTTTCTTATATTATGGAGATTACAATACCCAGTATAAAGTTGTCCAAGATTACTACATAGCTTCACCTAGCCTTCCAAAACCTACAAGGTTGACACCATAACAATTGGAGAAAAAATAACAAAAGGGCTTTGTTATAGCTATGATAGAAAATACACTAAAGGTCATAAGTGTGCTAAGAATAATTATTTTACATAGATTGTGAAGAGGAGGAAGAAAAGAAACAAGAAACATCAAAAGAAGAGGATACACACTAGGAACCAACCGTAGAGAAAGAAGAAATGACTCTGAACCTATCTTGTAATGAATTGGAAGGAATTACCACTCCTTAAACTCTCAAGATATAAGGACATATCAAGAAGAAAAAGGCAATAGTGTGTATTGATTCGAGTAGTACCCATAAATTTATTTATTGTAAGATAGCCAAGGAATTGAATTTCTTCCTATATATAGCACCATATTATCAAGTGATGGTTGCAAATGGAGGAACTATAAATTTCTCTAGAAAGTGCCATAATATCAATCTAACCATGGGGGAATAGGTATTGAATAGTCCAATTACTTCCCTTCCAATGGGTGGTGTTGATGTTCTACTAGGAGTCCAATTGTTACAATCTTTGGGTACGATAGCTTTTAATTTTCAAGAACTTTTCTTGAAAAAATTTTGGGAAGGAAAGGAAGTTGAAATAAGGTGGATAATAGGGGAACCAAGAAAGATAATTAGCTCTAATGGCATGACAAAGCTTCTAAAGAAAGAACAATGGGGTGCAATTGCACAATTATTCTCACTAGAGGTTCAAACATAGAAATTATTTATTTCTCCAGATCTCCAAAAAGTCTTGGACAATCATTTTAAGGTATTTGAGAGTCCCAAAGGACTCCCCCCTATTCATGATCATGATCATGCTATCCATTTGATTCCACGAAGTTTTCCTCCAAACATCAGGCCTTACAAATATCCCTATGACCAAAAGAATGAAATTGAACATATGGTTTCAAAAATGCTAGAGGCAGTATAATTCAACCTAGTCAAAGTTATTTCTCTTCTCCATTAGCATTGGTGCTTAAGAAGGGTAGATCATGGCACATGTGTCTATATTATAGATAGATCAACAAGCTCACTATTAAATATAAATTTCCTATTCCTGTCATTGATGAATTGTTGGATGAATTACATGGAGGAATTTACTTCACTAAGTTGGAACTTTGTTCGGGATATCATCAAATTATAATGAAGATTAAAGACATTCAGAAAAAATCATTTAGAACTCATGAGGGTCATTATGAATTTTTGGTCATGCCTTTTGGCCTTACCAATTCACCTTCTACATTTCAAGGTTTGATGAATTCCATTTTCAAACCCTTCCTCAGAAAATTTGTGTTAGTATTTTCTAATGATATACTAATCTACATCAAGTATTGGAAGGATCATGTTCAATCTGTTGACAAGGTGCTCAAATTATTGCAGAAGATAAAAATTATATGAGAAAACCTCCAAATGTTTCTTTGGAGTACAAGAGCTGGAATATCCGGTTCTTATTGTATCTCATGAGGTTGTTAAGGTAGACCCTAACAAAATTAAATCCATTAAGAAATGGAAAATCCCCACAACCATAAAGAATCTTCGAGGATTTCTCGAGTTGATAAGGTATTATCACAAGTTTATTAATAATTATGGGAGAATAGCAGCACCTCTAACAACATTACTGAAGAAAGATTCATTTTCTTGGACTCTAGAAGAAACTAAGGGCTTTGAACATATTAAAGAGGTAATGTTCCAAGCACGAGTCTTAGCTACGCCAAACTTCACAAAAACCTGTATTGTGGAATGTGATTCTTCAGGAAATGGAATTGATGTTGTTTTAATGCAAGAAGGGAGACCCATTTCTTTTGAAATTCGTCCGATAAAAGGAAAGTATTTACACAAAACTATTTATGAGAAGTAAATGTTGATCATCCTACTTGCACTAAATAAATGGTGGCCTCACCTAATGGGAAGACTCTTTAAGGTAAAAACATATCATGATAGTCTTAAATACTTTTTGGAACAAATATTATCTTCAAAAAGGCAACAAAAATGAGTCACAAATATGTTGGGTTATGACTTTGAAATCATACAAAAAAAGGGAAGTAAATTGTTCTTGTAGATGCACTCTCAAGAAATGATGAGGATGCAAAAGCATTTCTTTGTGCCTTTTCTATTACCCAACCATATTGGATAACTGAATAAATGGATGAATGGAAGAATGATGAAGAAGTGTGGACACTCATTCAAAAGTTGCAGCAAGATCCCAGTACATATGACACATTTAGCTGGAAAAATGATTCATTATGGTACAAAAATTTCTTATATATTTGTAAGAATTACCAACTCAAATAAAAGATTCTTTTGGAATTGCATACCTCTCCCTTAAGAGGGAACTCATGATTTTTAAAAACTTACAATAGAGTCAAGAAGGAATTTGTTTGGGATGGCCTTAAATCTGATATTGAAAAGTTTGTGGCGGAATGTTTGGTTTTCCAACAAAATAAATGGGAGAGAATTAAGACCACAAGTTTATTAAAACCTTAGTCATTCCAAATCCATGTTGGGAGGAGGTTTCAATGGATTTTATCACAAGTTTATCCAAGTCCGAAGGAAAGAGTGTCATCATGGTGGTAGTTGATAGAATTACCAAGTATACATTTGTGGATTATCTCATCCATTTAAATCCAGTACATTTGCTACTGCATTTATGGAAAAAAAATTAAATCTGCATGGAAACCCAAATATTATTGTAACCGATAGAGATCCCATTTTCACAGGAAAATTTTGAACATAGTTATTTTCTTGTGTGGGTACTCAATTAGCTCATAGATAATCTTATCATCCTCAATCTGATGGGCAAACTGAGATAGTAAACAAATGTTTGGAAGGATATCTTCGTTGCTTTATATCTGATAAAAAATCACAATGGGTCAAGTGGCTACCTCTAGCTGAATGGTAGTATAAGACTTCCTTCCATATTGCAGCGAAAATTAACCCATTTATGGCACTTTATGGATATCATCCACTATCCATCACATCATCTTTAAGAGAAAATTATAAGGTTCAAGCAATGGTAGATCACATCAAGCATCAATAACAAGTTCGCCAAGTCTTAAATGATAACCTCGCTTTGGTGTAGAATCAAATAAAACGATAGGTAGATCAGCATCACAACGAAAGACGTTTTGATATAGGCAACTGGGTATTTTTATGTCTACAACCATACAAAATAATGCCCCTCAAGCAAGCTAAGAAGGAAAATAAATTATCACCAAAGTACTTTGGTCCTTAAAAGGTATTGCAAAATATTGGTAATATGGCATACAAATTGGAGCTTCCTGCATATTCCTGAGTGCACTCAGTTTTCCATGTTTCATGCTTAAAGAAGGCATAGGTGACAAGCTCCCGTTTCAAACAATATTTCCAGAACTTGATAAGGAAGGAAAAATCCTATTAGAATCCAAAGCAGTCACGGAAACAAGAACCCGAAAACTAAAAAATCAATCAATTTTAGAGTATGTCATCAAATGGAAGAACTTAACCATTGAATATTCCACATGGGTGGATGAGAATTTTATAAAAAAGCGTCCAAAACTACTCAAGCACTAAGGAAAACACTTTTTTGAAGGAAATGGGCATGTTAGGTCCCTATAATAATAGTATATCCCCTTATTGTTATTGTTAGTGTAGCCCCCTTCTTGTTATTTGTGTGCCCATGTAGTCCCCATATTGTTATTATTGTGCCCTATAGAAGCCCACTACTATTATTTTTGTGCCCTTGCGTTTTATTGTTATGTAGTTTTGATTATATTGTGACCCCTTAGACCTCATATATATATATATATAATATATATATATATATTTATATATAATATATATATATATATATATATATAAATATTATATATATATATATATATATATATATTATATAATATATATTATGAGTCTTGTCATTTATGCCATCAAGAATTTTCATTTATGTAATTTAAAGGATGTTTCCACATCGAAGAGGCTAATTTTTAAGTCATTGGTCTATCTTTTCTTCTATTTGGTGAGTTGATTGCATAATAATCTCTCCAAACTTCAAGATCTAGATAGTAATGTAACTCACCAAGATCTTTCATCTCAAATACTTGTGAATATTCTCCTTAATTCCATCAATTATTTTAACTGAATTTCCTGTAATAATTAAATCATCAACATACAAAGAAATCAGTACTACATGCCCCTTTGCATCAAATTTGGTACACAAATTTGGATCACTTTGACTCCTCATAAAACCATGTTGAAGGAAGAAAGAATCTATCTTCTCATACCATTACCTGCTACCTACTTCAGCCCATACAAAGATTTCTTTAATATGCAAACTAAATGTTCCAGCCCCTTTTTCACAAACCCTTCAGGTTGTGTCAAATACACCTCCTCTTTTAAATCACCATTCAGAAAAGCATATTTTACATCTAATTGGTACAAATTCCAATGGTACTTTGTAGATAATGCAATTAACAATCTAATGGTATATAATTTTAGCTACAAGTTAAAATGTTTCTGCATAATCAATTCACTCCTTTTGTGAGTACCATTTTTCCTTCATTTTATCTTTATATTTGTCTTTAGTATCATTTTATTTGAATTTGGGTTTGTAAAACCATTTACATCCTATGGGATCTTTATCTTTAGGAAATTTTGTCAATTCCCAAGTTTTTTTGTAATTATAGAATCATATTCCTCCTTCATTTCTTTTCTCCACTCTTCATTTTCATTAGATTCATTAAAACGCATAGGCTATATGAAATGAAAAACACTACTCATTGGGGAATAGTCCTTATACCTTTCAAGTAGGTGAATCTGTTAAGTAGGTCTCCTTCGTGCTTCACTATCTTCACGTGTGTTCTCTGAAGGTGCTTCTCCACCTCTAGGTGGACTCTGAGTGTTGGTGATGTCCATGTCACTAGATTCTTCCTCAATCATTTGTTGTTGACTATCTTTTGCTTATTATTTATTGTCTTCAATTTCATGAAGTAT
Organism: Pinus taeda; assembly: GCA_000404065.3. Classification (NCBI taxonomy): domain Eukaryota; kingdom Viridiplantae; phylum Streptophyta; class Pinopsida; order Pinales; family Pinaceae; genus Pinus; species Pinus taeda. The sequence goes on along the minus strand of APFE031285291.1, from coordinate 113,163 downwards.
GTGCCACCTTTCATAGTTGTTGTCCTTGTTGCCTTCATCTTCCTGCTCATGGAAAATTACATCTCAACTTGCAAACACTCTGTGAGTAGAGGGATCAAACATTTTATAAGCTTTAAATTTTGAATAGAATTCTACAAAAAAAAAATTGATACCTTTAGCATCAAGTTTATTTTTGTTCTCCATCGGAATATGTGCAAAGGCCTTACACCCAAATACCTTCAAATGATGAACTGTTGGTTTAAAACCATACAAGGCTTCGAATGGGGTCTTAAGATCAAGATACCTTGTTGGAATTCTATTCTTTAAATAAAGAGAAGTACTAATGACCTCTGCCCAAAAATAATTTGAGAGGTTCTTACTTATGATCATACTTTATGCACACTCCACCAACGTCATGTTCTTCCTTTCTGCAACATTGTTTTGTTTTGTTGTGTAGGGCGTTGTAAATTGCTGCAATATTCCATGATCTTTGTAGTAATTAACAAAGTTCCCAAATCTATACTCTCCCCCTTGATTTGAACGAATGATCTTTATGAACTTCCATGTTTTCTTCTCTGCCATGTTTTTGAATTCTTTGAAATACTCAAAGACATCATTCTTTTTCCTAAGGAAGTACGCCAAGTGTACCTTGGGCAATCATCAATAAAAAACAAAAAATAATAAGCACCTCCTAGGGATATCATCTACATGGGTCCAAAAACATCAAAATGCACAAGTTCTAATACATCTTTTCTTCTCTTATTAGAATTATGGGGGAATTCATCTTTGTGAATTTTTCCTAATGCACAACCTTCACAAGCATCATACTCATTCTTTGACATAGGGATTCCTTCAACCATTATTTATTTCTTCAATAACAACAAATCATGATAATTGATATGAAAGACTTTCAACTGACATAGCAGTAAAAGTCAGTGCTTGATGACTCTTGTTGCTGACATCAAGCTTATACAAGCCTCCAACTCTAACTCTTGAAGCAACATGTTTGCAGTGATGCATAAGGTATTTTACTATGCAATGTGTTTTGAAGAATTAAACCTTAGATTTTGGTATGTAATTATGGACACAGAAATCAGATTTTTCTTAATCTCAGGCACATACATAACATTATGGATGCGCCTAGCACTTCCATTTGGTAAAGTCACTAGAATATATCCATATCCCATGATCTGATGTGCACGATCATCTCCAAGATAAATGTTTCTACCATTGCTTATTTCCTTGAAGTTTTCGTACTAGTCCTTATTGCATGTCATGTGAATTGAAGCTCCAGATTCCACAAACCAAGCATTAACATCATCCATTTCAGCAAATGGCGCAACAATAGACATAAAAATATTAAGATTTCTAAGATTAGAATTCAAGCCACCTTCTACAAAATGTCCTAAATGTCTTATTTCTTATTATGCCTAGCTTCATCACTTTTCTTCTTATAGCAGTCTCTGGCAAGATGCCGACTTCTACCAAAATAGAAACATTTTATTTCAGAATCATTTCTGACAGATGACATACCTTTATTTGGCTTTGGAAATGACCTTTTAGGAGAAATACTCCCACCTTTACTTCCTCCTCCTTGTTTCCCTTTGAAGAACTTATTTTTTTCCAACAGTGCTAAATCTGGATTCTAAGGCTTTAAATTCTTGTGCCTCTCTTCTTCCTACATTAGTATACCTGTCAATTACTCAAAAGTAGAAGTTGTCTCCCTTGCTACAAGAACTATAATAAACATCTGATAGTCCTCTGACATTCCATTTAAAGTGATTATCACAATATTAGTACTAGGTACTCATTCTCCTATGTCTCCCAACTTTTCTTTCAAATATTTGATTCTTGAAACAAAATCACTAGCAGATTCATTTTATTCCATTTTAATATACAAGAGCTTACCTTTAAGAAAATCCTTCAGTGTATTCTAGGTTTTATTAGAGGTCTTGCAATCAGGAATGTGAGGGATAATATTATCTTAAACAAACATCCTTAATAATATCTTTTCTTTTTTCTCCCACTTCTCCTAGTCCTAAATCACTGTAGCTGACACATCTACAATAGGTTTTGCTTCTTCTCCCTTTGTAATGGTCCAAACACCATAGCCTTCCAGCAGTGTTTGCAGCTTGAATTTCCAATTAACATAGTTGGTGCCATCCAATTTATTGGCCTCATTCAGGTGTTTCTATGCAAGTGGATTACTCATTTTTCCAAAAAAATCCCAATCTAAATAGTACAAAACTTCTTGCTCCACACTTCACGAGCAACTACACTAGCTCTGTGAATCCCTGATCAATAGATTCACGACTCCAATAATGGCCAAGATGGGGTTCCATGCTCCACTCAAATTAAATATAGAAAAAAGCTTAGAAGCTTCAAACGAAAAATAAATGAAGCTTAATCAATTTATAAATTCCACAAAAAATGGATCTGTATACTCTTACCACAAATAGGACAATTGACTAAGGGTGTGTAGGTCAGCTCTAACCTTTCTTTGTTTAACAAATCCCAACTTGGCTTGCCTCCACTAGTCCACACAAAGATTCACTTCACTCCACTTTGTGTAGGACAGTGACTCGATCCTCAAACGGATAATGAAACCATCCAATGAGATCACACTACTCCACACATAAATATGTTAGATCTTAACTCTACCAACAGATCTTCACACCTGCACCCACTAACAGAGGAGGCTCCACACTCACTAGTCACTCTCGGTGATAAAGACACATCGTGCTAATCTCAGCCACAAGGGCTCACACCACTAGTATCATCCACGAACAGTCAACTCAACCCTAATTCTCTGATACCAGCTTAAAAATATGGAAGACAAGATTTAAGAATGGACCACACAACTCACAGGTGAGACGAGTTGCACTTGGAGGTTGCCCAAGCAGTGCTGCTAAACATTCATTGAATAAACAATCAAAAGATACAAATATTATAAGAGTCCATTTAGTTAGGGAGATCAAACAAATTCCTAGAAAATAGGACCTAACTCCTAAATACACACACAATCAAAACTACCTAACGAATCCATTCTCCATTATTTTCAAGTTTCCATATATGGGTCGATTAAATATATCTCAAGTGGTTGGGAGGAATGATCGTTATCATGGATCAACCTTATCTCCTAAAAAATCTATAGTTTACCTTGAATATTAACTAAGCATTATATTTAATCCATTTTTTCCTAAAAATCTTCATAAAGTAAATAGAATTCTTAAAAAGGATGGAGTGAATAGTTTTTAAAGTTGTCATATTTCCTTAAGATTCATTTTAATTTATTATGTTAGATATGGATATATAAATATTAATCCACATAGCCATGTTATAAAATTTTAGCTAAAAACAACTACATTTTAATTTTGAACAAGGGAGAAAATGGTGAAGTTAAGAGTTTCAAGAATAGGTTTAGTTAAAGAAAAAATGAAAAAAACAAAAACAAAAAAACAAATACTCTTCAAGCTAATCCTTAGGATAAATCTAGGTAAACCTCTTATATGATGTCACTCTACATATTTTATTATTATATTCATAAGTCTTATATGAAGGTGTAAAGGTACATACTTACATATTTACATTATCCCTATTAAAAATAGCAACAAGAAATTCTAATTTAATTTGTCCTTGAATTAAATTGTGAATTAAAATTGTAATTATATTCTCATAGCAACTTGTAATAGTTAACTAAGTTAAATTGACTTAATTGACTTAGGAAATTCAATTTGGAAGTCTATCTAGAGTCATGTAGAGTGATCCCTAAATTTTAGGGGCCCAGGTCGAGTTCTTTGGAGTTGTAATTCATAACTCAGTCTAACTGAGTTATAGTCTGTTAAACTAATTCTAACTATTGGAGGAACTAGTAGAGGCCTAGTAGTGGAGTAGTGCACCAGTGCATCACCAGTACAACACCTATTAACTAAAGATTCACTCATAAATAACTCATGCATGCCAGTTCATAGGAAGACCCAATTGATACTAGAGTGCAGGGACAGTGTACTATCAATGGTATAATTTTCAAAGTTGTATAGATGGTGCATGCAATCAGTTAAGGACCTATGTTTGCATTGCAAAATTATGGAGAGTGGATTTCCCAATTAAATATGGGTTTATTCCTCTAGGAAATGTGCAAGGAAGCAAGGGCTTGGTAGGCAACAGAATTGGCTAAGTGTTGGCTTGAGATGGTTTGTGAGGCGGAGATTTAGATCACACTTGTGCAAGGATTGTTCTAGTGTGAAAAAACATTGTATTTTCTTCTTAGATCTTCTGGTTAATGCAATATAGATAGTCAGCTTTTTGAGTAGTGGCTTTCCCCAGAGAAATATTATGTTATGTGCAATTGATATTATTCCTCTTTATACTTATTGTTTTCATCAATCATTTTTGGTTTCCGCTGAGCAGAGTAGAGTATATTCTTGCATTATGTTTTACTATATCACATGAGATGTTGAATCTACAAAAATTTCTACATGGTATCGAAGCTGAAGACAGTATAGAAGAGGAGATTTCAATTTTGTTGTGTAGGTGAAAATTGAATTTGCAGTTCATGCTTCAAATCAACAATATGTCTTTGTATGGGTTGTGACTTGAGTATGCCTTAGAAGGCAGCTCGAATTACATAGCATGGAAGGATAGGATGGAAGCAATGTTGGAAGATAGTGGCCTCAAGGAATTCATTGATCAAGACATTCCTAAGCCTCAGCATCAGATGCTAAAGATCTGGTTGAATGGAGAAAGTGTATGGTAAAGGCGAGGCATATTATCCTTGAGGGAGTTCGAGATCACATTGTCTTGAGTCTCCATGGTGAGGAAACTCCATACTCAATGTGGAAGCCATTGATGGACCTGTTTTAGAATAGTAGTGACCATAGGAAGTTGGACATGAAGGACAAACTCAAAAAGTCAAGATGGAGAAGGGAGACTCAATTCCCAAATAATTAACCAAGTTTACTCATTGTCGTGATGACTTGGAAGTGTCGAGATTACTATTGCCGAGGACGATATGGTGAGCCTAGTTCATCTTGGACTTCCCAAGAGTTGGCACAGTTATCAGGGTTCTGTCAATGGGAGGGAGAAGCTGCCAGATTGGGAACGACTATGGTTGAATTTGGTACAGGAAGAGATTTGGAGGAACACTAGAGACAGGTCCTCATCAAAGACTAATGATGAGGAAAATTGTGACTTAGTGGATAAGTCAAAGAAAGGGAAAGAGAAGGCATCCAATTCCAAATCGGGTTCTTTTCATGGAGGCAAGAAGAAGGAAATGTCAAAAATCAAGTGCTTTCATTGTCACGATATGGGACATTTTTCTACAAATTTTCCACTTAAGAAGTCCAAGAAGGAGCCTTCAAGAGGAGCGGTAGCTGAGGCCTTTACCTCACAATTCAAACTAGAATTCACCCTCATTGCATGTATGCTGTCATCGATGATGGGTAGTGTATGTTACCTAGGCAGTGTAGCTTCTTTCCACATGACTGGCAACAAGGATATCTTCAGTAACTTGGATGAGAAGGATCTCCATATTCATATCGATATGGGTGATGATGGGAGGTATAGTGCTATAGGGTCTGGTACATTTACCTTTTAGAGGGAGTCGGGTGCTCCCCTCACTTTGCGAGATGTTATATATGTTTCTAGTTTGAAGAAGAGCTTGGTATTTATTTCCATGTTGGAGGATAGAGGCTACAATATGATATTTAGTGATGGAAAGGCATTCCTTTGTCACATAGCTGTGGGACAGGTAAAGAGGATAGGGATTTGAGTGAAGAATATCTACAAGTTGGAGGTAGAAGATTGTGTTACCTTAAGCACGAAAGCAGAGAAGGTGCAAAGTCGAGACATCAGTGAGTTGTGTCATAGGAAATTGGGTCACTTGCATCATGGCACTTTGAAAATCATGTAGAAAATTTCTATCGTTCTTCCCAAAGGTACACTAGAGAAAGTTGACACATGCAAAGGGTGTACTTTGGGAAAATTCACCAAAGCTTCCTTTCACAAAAAAGACAATCGAGCACAGGAAATCCTCAATTGAGTCCATTTAGATGTGTGTGGACCATTCTCGACATCATCAACGACAAAGAATAGGTATTATGTCATATTTGTCGATTATTTTTCTCATAAATGCTAGATCTTTTTCATGCAGAAGAAAGACCAGAATTTTGGAAAGTTTTGTTAATTTAAAGCATTGGTCGAGAAAGATACTGGCAAGAAGGTTAAAGCTCTCAGGAGTGATAACAGTGGAGAGTATGTGTCGAATGAGTTTAAAAACTTGTATGTGGAAGAAGGCATTCAACGAGAGTTGACAGCACCTCATAACCCACAACAGAATGGGGTGGCTAAAAGGAAGAATAGAAGCATTGTAGGGGCAACAAACAGATGTTGCATGATCAGGGCCTACCACTACACTTGTTGATCCAAATTTAAATAGGAACGCAACAAATTAGAGAGATAACCATAAACACAAATATGTAGTGGAAATAATACTTCATTTCATTAATGTAAAATACTAAAATATGCTTACAAACAGAAACGGAAATAAACCAGTTAGGGCGATGGTAGCTTATCTCTGAGAAGAGATGTGGCGGCTACATGCCTTTGAATTATGTTACAATGAGGCTTGAAGACCTATTTATTGTTGAGAAAAAATGGAAAACCCTAAACATCCAAAAACCTAATCCTGGAAGATGAACCGCAAAACTGTGGGCCCCATTTGGGTAAATTGGTACATCAACTTCTCGAGGTCGTAAATTTGGCATATGATCTTCGTTTAATGCACACAATATCTCATTAGAAAGATTTGTTTGAGAAATATAACTTTGGGAAGAGAAGAATCCGTCCATGGACCCATGTTGCTCCGAGATTTCCAATAAAACATCGTTTAGGGCCTCAAAACGACTCTGGAAGTTTAGGACCCAAAAAACTGCTAAAATTGTGTTGCAAATAAGGAAACTGAAAAAATGACAGAGATAGTTGCGGGGCTCCATTTGGGATAGGTAGGTGGCCACCAACATCCACCTAGATCATTCCTCCCCCCTTAGGAAGCAATGGTCCCCATTGCGTTGAGTTCCTCCATCTCCTGAACTTGGTCCCTGGTAAGTTGTTCTGTAATCTCTGGCGTGTCCAGTAATAGTGGGATGCATGGTCGACAACTATTTACATTGAACATTCGATGCAAGAGAAGGAATGAGGAAATGATGTGCTCCAAAGAATTGTTTCCCATAGCCTTGGTAATGGTGTAAGGACCATGTTAGAGCTTCTGATGGGCTCTTGTAAGGCATTCTTTTTGTAGATGCAACCAGACTTTGTTGCCCACCTAAAACTTGTGTGGTACCCCTGTGAGAGAGGACAAGATGTTTCGGTGCTCTGTCATGACCATATCCCTCTATTGTTGTTGTTGCTTGGAGGAATCCTTCAAAGGGGTCATGGGTGTGGCTACCATCTTCCCCTTACTTTCAAAGTGAACCAGACAAAAAATGATTTTCCTAATTTGAGAGACGATCTTGCTACATTTCTTAGCAGAGATCAAAGAGGTGGAGGTAAGTGGGGCTACCTCTGATATCCTGTATAATGAATTACCCAAAGTAATAATAATGGCTCAAGGCCTTGACTCATACACAGTATGTCGCCTCCATAAGTATGGCTGGCCTAATAGTACATCACAAACATCCAGAGGTGCAACATCACATAATACCTCGTCTATGAAGGGCTTGATGCTGTAGGGAAGGCAGCACTGCTGGCGAACTCAGAGATCTCGTCCTTCATGAAGCCACTCGATGTTGTATAGTTGCATGTGTGGTGTAGTCGGTAGGCCCAATTGCTTCACGACCTCTATTGAAATGAGGTTATTTTGGCTCCCATTGTCAACAATGAATTGTAGTAGTGAACCCTTCACCCACATTTGTGAGTGGAAAAGTCGCTCCCCCTCCTCTGGATCTTCGGGCTCATTATTCTGGATCTTGGTGATGGCAACAGTGATGCTAGGCTTCGCATCAATGATTTTCTTCCCTTTTCCATTCCCCTTGTCAGGTTCTGACTCAAGTTTGGAACATGCATCTGATTCAAAAGCCTTCAACTCAGCCACCAGCAACTGCTCGGTCCAACACTCACTTGTGCTGTGAGTGGGGATCTTGTGGAACTCACACCACTTTATTGTGTTCTTCTTCAACTTTTTGGTGTTATACTTTTCTTGCGGCTTTGACGAGCTATCTTGGGTCACCCTGCCTTGGCTTTGCCCTTTGGTTTTCGGATTTGCAGATTCAAAGACTCGTTTCTTCTATTTGAACATTTGCTCGATTTTGACAACATATTGGTACACTGTGCCGAGCGAGGAGATGTTCAGGAACTCCATCTCTTCCTGGATGTATCTATCTAGGTAGCCATGGTATTTGAGTACCAAATGTAGCTCAGAATCCTTGATACCCAACTATGTGCGAAGGGTATGAAAAATTTTGTGAACTCTGGCATATCTTGGTCCCTTCCCTGTCATAGCATGGTCCATTTTATGTATTTGTCCTCATAGCTTTTGACAGGGTAATACTGCTCCTTGAAGGCATCTTGGAATGAATTCCAAGTGGGTGTGGCTAAAAATAATGAGCTTGTACTTTCATCCTTCTGTTTGTATTAGGTTTCCCACCAGTCCTTGACCTGGGGGGCTGCTTTGAGAAGAGCGAAAATAATCTTTTCCTGACTGGAAAAATCATGAACAAAAAAAAACCCATCTAGAAGATTTAACCATTTATCTATGGCATTTGCATCTATTTAACCTTCAAAGATGGAAATTTCAAAATTAACTTGTACCGTAAATGGTGTGGCATTTCCAGAGTAGTTGTTCGAAGCCGATGTGTCACCTCTGGGTAGCCGTTGAAGGATCTAGGCAAAGCTTTCCATAATCGCATTCCTTTTCCACTTGAGGGCTTCTTCAAGCAATATTTTGATAGGATCTCCTACCCCCTCATCTTTCTTTTCATCCGCCATGGGAGGCCATCGGCATTTGCGAGGCTGGTCTTGCAAGGTTCGACCAATTCAAGCCCTAACTCCTTATATCCTGACCTCATTGGGGACATGCAAAGAAAAACAGAGAAAAAGCAAACCACTCTGATACCACTAATCTGGATTTAAACAGGAACACAAAAAATTATAGAGATAACCATAAACACAAAGATGTAGTGGAAATAATACTTCATTTCAATAATGTAAAATACTAAAATATGCTTACAAACATAAATGGAAATAAACCAGCTAGGGCGATGGTAGCTTATCTTTGAGAAGATATGTGCCGGCTACATGCCTCTGAATTGGCTTACAATGAGGCTAAAAGGCCTATTTATTGTTGAGAAACAATGGAAAACCATAAACATCCAAAAACCTAACCCTAGAAGATGAACCACCAAACTGTGGGCCCCGTTTGGGTAAATTGGTACATCAACTTCCCGGGGTCATACATTTGGCATACAATCTTCGTTTGATGTGCACAATATCTCATTAGAAAGATCTTTCCAAGAACTATAACTTTGGAAAGAGAAACTTAGGTCTGTGGACCCATGTTGCTCCCATATTTCCCAAAAAATGTTGCTTAGGGCCTTAAAATGGCTCCGGAAGTTCAAGACCCGAAAAAAACTGCTAAAAATACTAAATTGTGCTGCAAATAAGGAAACTGAAAAACTGACAAAGACAGTTATGGGGGTCCATGTGGGATAGGTGGGTGGCCACCAACATCCACCTGGATCACTTGTAGACCAAGGCATACAACACAACTATTTATTTGCAGAACAGAAGCCCTCATCGAATTCTTGGGATGAGTACACTAGAGCAAGCTTTCTTAGGGAAGATATCAGATGTCAGTCACTTCAGGATTTCTGGATCATCAATATATTTACATGTGACCAAAGATGCATGGAAGAATCTTGAGCTGACAACAGGTTTGGGAATATACATAGGGTACACTAATACAACTCACAACTATCGGGTGTACCTTTCGACCAGTAGGATGATAGTCCCATGAGATGTTCCCTTGAGAGGGAACTTCAACTACATGTAGTTAAGGAGATTTTAGCTCCTAAGGAGGAACCTTGAATTAGTGTGGAGTAGCCACATGTAGAGGAGCTGGGAGTGAAGACATCCACTCAGGAAGTCTTCCAAATATGGGAGAAAGAGCGCCAAAGAGGCTAACAGGTTATTGAAAGATGTGAGAGAGAATGTGGGAGCACCCACATCACAGTGCAAGCATAGGAGGTCACCTGAGAGGTACACTGGATACATGGCTCATATGAGTAGATTTGTTGAGACAAATCCATCTTATTTTGAGGAGGTAGTGCAGAAACCGATTTGGGTTGATGTCATGGTTGAGGAGTATGACTCCATTTTCAGGAACAATGTTTGGGATGTGATCCCAAGACTAGCAGACAAGTCAGTGGTGAGTTCCTAATGGCTTTACAAGGTAAAAAAGTAATAGATGGTAGTGTGGAGAAACATAAGGTCAAGTTCGTGGTCTGAGGATTTTCTCAGGTGGAGGGGATTGATTACAATGAGACCTTTGCTCCTGTTTCAAGGTACTCATCAATCAGATCCATTTTGGCACTATCAACATAGATGGGTTGGAAGATACATCATATGGATGTAAAGACAACCTTCCTTAATGGCATGATTGAGGAAGAGGTGTATATTGAGCATCTTGAAGGTTTTGAGAGCTTTGACTGAGAGTTGCATGTGTGCCGACTCAAACGAGTGGTTTATGGGCTGAAGCAAGCACCCTTTGCTTGGTACACCATGATCGATAGCTACTTCACCGATTTTGGCTTCATCAAGTTGGGCTTCACCAAAAGTTAAGCAAATGTGAACCTTTACGATATTGTGGTTGAAGGTAAATTGTTGATTATTGTTTTATATGTCGACAATTTGATCCTGATAGGTGATGATAAGTTGATCAAGTCTTGTAAAGAGGATCTTGCAAGAGAGTTTGAAATGAAGGACTTGGGGCTCATGCACTATTTTCTAGGCATGGAAGTATGGCAAGGTGATGGGGAAATTTTTGTTTGTCAAGGAAAGTATGCCAATGAGATAATGAAAAGGTTCCACATGGAGAGCAGTAAACCCATGGAGACTCCTTAGTAGGTAAATGGAGGAAGGAGGATGCTACTTTTGTGAAGTAGTGGAAGCTACCATTTGCAGATAGCTTGTGGGTTCACTCATGTATTTGGTGAACATGTGCTATGCAGTTAACCATCTTAGTCAAGCGATGGTTAAGCCGACTAAGTTGTATTGGAAGGCGATCAAGCATGTGTTGATATACTGTAGATGCACTATTCAATATGTTTTATGGTACAAATGGATAGAGGGAGTGAAGCTTCAAGGATTCACCAATGCAGATTGGGCAAGGATTGCATCCGATAAGAAGATCACATTAGGAGGGATCTTCAGTATTAGGATGGTAGTTATTTCTTGGTACAGCAGGAAACAAAGATTAGTTGCACTCAGTTCGGCAGAGGCAAAGTACATGGCTACTAGTCAAGCAGCTTGTGAGGCCATCTGGATGAGGAAGATTTTGGTTTGTTTGTTTGGTCAGCAGATGGATCCAAATGTGATTTACTGTAACAGTGAGAGTTGTATCAAACTCTCTGATAATCTAGTTTTTCATATCATCAACCCAAGCATATTGATACATGGTATCATTGTCTTCGAGATTGTGTGCAGAGGAGGATTATGTTGTTGGATTCCATTCCCACAGAGGAGCAAGATGCATATATCTTGGCAAAGGCATTGTCAATATGTAAATTCTAGTTTCACAGAGACAGGATCAGGGTAGTTGATAATCCCTTTCTTGTTAAGAGGGAGTGTTATAAGAAATTCCAATTTAATTTGTCCTTGAATTAAATTGTGAATCAAAATTGTAATTATATTCTCATAGCAACGTGTAATAGTTAATTAAGTTAAATTGAATTAATTGAATTAGGAAATTTGAGTTGGAAGTCTATCTCGATTCATGTAGAGTGATCCCTAAATTTTAGAGGCCTAGGTTGAGTTCTTTGGAGTTGTAATTAGATAACTTAGTCTAACTGAGTTGTAATTAGATAACTCAATCTAACTGAGTTATAGATAGTTAAATTAGTTCTAATTGTTGGAGGAACTAGTAGAGGTCTAGTAGTGGAGTAGCACACTAGTGCATCACCAATACCACACCATTTAACTGAATATTCACTCATAAATAACTCATACATGTCAGTTCAGAGGAAGACCCAATTGAGACTAGAGTGTAGGGACAATGTACTATCAGTTGTATAATTTTCTGAGTTGTACAGATGGTGCATGCAATCAGTTGAGAACCTATGTTTGGACTACACAGTTATGGAGAGTGGATTTCCCAATTAAATATGGGTTGATTCCTCTAGGAATTGCACAAGGAAGTAGGGGCTTGGCAGGTAGCTGAATTGGCTGAGTGTTGGCTTGAGCTGGCTTGTGAGGTAGAGATTTAGATCATACTTGTGCAAAGATTGTTCTAGTGTGAACAAGTAGTGTATTTTCTTCTCATATCTTCTGGTTAATGCAATATAGATAGTCAGGGTTTTGAGCAGTAGCTTTCCCTAGAGAAATATTGTGTTATGTGTGATTGATATTGTTCTTTCTGCTTATTGTTTTCATCGATCATTTTTTTTCCGCTAAGAAGAGTAGAGTATATTCTTGTCTTATGTTTTAGTATATCACATGAGCGGTTGAATCTACACAAATTTCTACAATCCCTGGATCTTTAATTAGAAGTTTCTTGTAACATGAAGTTAGTTATTACTTAATATCATGTGATAGTTTTGAATATCTTGTGAATTTTCATTTATGATATGAAATTTATGTTTTTAATAACGATTTAGTATAATTCTACATTTATTTACATTCAATTTTGTGTAATAATTAAGAGAAAATATATATATATATATATATATATATATATATTAGATTTAAGTATATTTAAGGGATAAGATATACATTTTATTAACAAAAAAAGGTGAGTATATATAATTTAGATGATTTGAAATTCTCCATTTAAAAAAAAAATAGAAAGCATAGATTATAGCTTGGGTGGAGCATTGATCAATTTTTTTTTAAAAAGCTAAAAGTTCTCCCTAAGATAAACTAAGCTTAATAGAGTTTATCATTCTTAAGCCTTCACATGATACAAAGAGATTTGAAGGGTAGATTTGTCAAAATGGAAAATGAAACCACTATAAACTCATAAAACTACTATATTGAAGGGCTTCGATTTGTAAAAATAAAAGAGAAAGATAGTTCCTTGAAAAATGCCAACCATGAAAACATTAAAACTAAGAACTTAGAGGAGCTAATTTGGCCAAGTCATCTAAGATATCAATAGGATGCTCCTGTGTGCCCACAATTTCCTCTGTAGCCATAATATTTCCATGCTTCTTTGTAAGTCACCAAGAAAGGGTGAAGAGAAGCCTGAATCACTTTTCCATCCTATCCAAACAAGCATGAAGGTCCATATGCTCATCTCCTACCTGGAGAGTTCATGAGCTAAAAACGACTTGGTATGTTGGTATAATTCTAATATTCTAGAAAATTGTGTATCATAGGTGTGACCAATTTCCAAATCAAGAAAAAAATATGTCATATTATTATTGATGTCCTCTACCTAGAGAGAATCTCTCTCAAATTTTATTTATGCCTCAAGCAACTTGAGTTTATTTTGACATGCTGAAGAAACAACTCGATGAAAGGATTTAATTGTCTCCATGGCTATTAATTATACAAAGGTGCGAAAAATTGGTGGATAGCCTTTATGGTGTAGACATGGAACCATTAGGAGGAGGGAAAACCCCATAAACTAAAGACACATATATGATAGAGAAAGGGATGGACTAGCAAGGGGAGTAGTAAATAGGGAACAAGAGTGGGAAGGAATTTAACAATGAAATCCATATTCACTAGAGAAAACAAAGTATGTTAGACAACCCACATGTTGTAGTGATGGATGTTGACAGTTTTAAACATTAGTGCCACTGGTATGAGAGCCATGCTTCTGAGGACTAGGCACAGTTGAAGCAAAAGGGTCATTGCAAGCATAAGCTTTTCATTAATAACATAAGTAAGATCTACACGGAGAAAAATAAGTTGGCATATGTTTGAGAGACAATGAATGTCATCTCATATTCTAACACTTGAACTACCTACATCATTCATCACCCAAACCAAGGATTCTAATTACAATTTTTTAAAATCATTTTGAATTTTTTTTATTTTCTTAATATAAAATCATAGTTAATGGATGGAGAGAATATAGAGCTCTATTGTTATGGCAACTAGGGCTTAGCCCTAGCCATCCATTTCTTGTCCTCTCACAATGTTATGCAGATGTAGACATCCTTGCTCGCCCTTGCTACTGTTCAATCCTCAATCTCAGTCAATAAGGTTGGAGTTCTTCCAAATTTTTCAGTTCCTTTGTCATTTGGAATATCGAGTATGTCACCCTCTATGAGCTTGGTGATGGCTTGACCTTGCCCCTCACTTCATGAATGGTTGGGAAGAGCGTCACCTCCTTTATCCCAATGGATCTTTGTCAAAACCCTTCCCTTCAAGATGTGGAGAAATCAACGTCCGATCATCTTTTCCCTGGACCTTCTGTTCATGAAGCCCCTACACTTGACGTTACCTTGGTGGCTGAAGATTTCCAAGAATTGAATTTTTTCTTAGAGGCTGGATTGATATACGGATTCAACAACATATGCCAGTGTTTAGTATATTTACACTATTATATTTTTGAGCACTGCAAGCTACTTATATCAAATGAGTTGAACATCTACCCTCTAGCCAAAGGCTTCTTCGATTCATAATTTGACAAAGTAGAATATTTAGCATTGATCTCATATTTTGGTTTGTGGTTTTGGGGAAGTTCAAGGTTGTCAATGCAACCCTGCTCCCCCTCCTTTGACCTCCTTTCGACCTCTATTTCCATCGCGCTTATCTGTGTAGGTGATCTAGGTGGATATTGGTGGCCACTCGCCTATTCCACCTAAACCTCCAGTTGGTTTCCTTTTTTCCTTCTTTATTACAACATTTACTATTTTTAGCAGTTTTTCAAGTCCTGAACTTCCAGAGCAGTTTTGACCCCTTAAACGGCGTTTTTTTGAGGTCCTTTGCAATCCCATAGCCATTAACAAGGGATTGTCGTAAATCATGTAGTAATCAAAGAGATATTTCCAACAAGGTATCGTACTCACCAAACGGAGATAATATGACCAAGTTACGACTCCGGGAAGTTGGCTGCCCAACTAACCCCAACAGGTCCCACAAACTCTTGGTGTTCCATCTCCTAGGGTTAGTGTTTTGGTTGTTTAGTGTTTTCCCTTGTTATTCAATTGTAAATAGGCCCTTGAGCCTCATTGTAACACAATTTAGAGGCATGTAGATGTCACATCTCTTCTCATAGATAAGCTACCATCGCCCTAGCTAGCTTGTTTCCATTTTGTTTGTAAGCATATTTTAGTATTTTGATATTAATGAAATGAAGTTTTATTTCTACTGCATCTCTATATTTATGGTTATTTCTGTAATTTGTTATGTTCCAGTTTAAGTTTGGATCAATAGTATCAGAGTGGTATGCTCTTTCTCTATTTTTCTTTGCATGTCCCCAACGAGGTCAGGGTATAAGGAGTTAGGGCTCGAATTCATTGAACCTTTGCAAGACTGGTCTCGCAAACCCCGAAGGCCTCCCATGGAAAAAGAAAAGTAACATGAGAAGGTAGGATATCCTTTCAAAATACTACTCGAGGAAGCCCTCAAGCGATAAAGGAACACAATGATGGATAACTTTGCCTAAATCCTTTAACAACGACCCACAGGTGACACATCTTCATCTAGTAGCCACTCTGGAGTTGCCACTCTTTTTAACGTACAAGTTAGCTTCAATATTTCCATATTTGAGGGCCATATAGATGCATACGTTGTGGATAAATAGTTAAATTTGTTGGAACGATATTTTTCAGTTCATCAATTTTTCCAATAGGGAAAGCATTAATTTTACACTTCTCAATGTCGCTGCACATGCCAATGACTGGTGGGAAACCTAGTGTGAACAAAAGGAGGAGAGGAATCCTCATGATTTTAGCCACACCCACTTGGGATTCCTTCTAAGTTTCCCTCAAGGAACAATATTATCCTTTCAGGAGATATGTAGATAAATACATCAAGTGGACCATGCTACGAAAGGGAAGGGACTAAGATGTATCGAATTTCATGAATGTTTCCATACTCCTCATTCGAAGTTAGGTATCAAGTATTTTGAGTAGCATTTGGTATTCAATTATTGCAGTTGTCTACAGAAGTACATCCAAGACGAGATGGAGTTCCTGGACATATCCTCGCTCGGCATGGCATACCGATACGTTTTCAAGATTGAGCAAAAGGACAAAGCCAAGGCGTGGCGACTAAGGACAACCCTTCAAAGCTACAAGCAAAGAAAAACACCAAGAAGACAAAGAAGGACATGGGAAAATGGTGTGAGTTCCATAAGAGCTCCACTCAAAAAAAAAGCGAGTGTCAAGAAAAGTAGACACTTGTGGTTGAGCTGAAGGCTTTTGAATTAGACTCGTGTTCCGACTCTGAGTTAGAATCCAACAAGGGAAATGACAAAGGGAAGCAGATCATTGATGTGGAGCATAGTTCTACCATGGCCACTACCAAGATCTATAAGAATGATCCTAAAGATCCATAGGAGGGGGAACGCCTCTTCCACTCATAGATGTGGGTGAAGGGTTCTCCTTTGTAGTTCATTATCAACAACGAGAGCCAAAAGAACCTCAT
This sequence comes from Pinus taeda, assembly GCA_000404065.3. Taxonomy (NCBI): domain Eukaryota; kingdom Viridiplantae; phylum Streptophyta; class Pinopsida; order Pinales; family Pinaceae; genus Pinus; species Pinus taeda. The sequence continues at coordinate 96,372 of APFE031285291.1, read as the reverse complement.
TTCATTGAAGGTCATGGAGAGGCTGGGCCTCCTAACTATAGCACATCTAAATATGTACACCATCAGGTGGCTTCACCAAGGATGAGATCTCTGCATCGACCAACAGTGTTGCCTTCATTATAGCATAAAAACCTTCACAGATGAGGTACTATGTGATGTTTCTCCTCTTGAAGTTTATGATGTATTATTAGGAAAACCATACTTGTGAAAGTGACATGTTGTATATGAGTCTAGACCTCACTCTGTGATTATTAATTTGAGAAACAAGTTTTACAGGATACCAAAGGTAGCCCCACCTACCACTATCTCTTTGATCTCTGCAATCCAATGCATTAATGTCATTTCATAGACCAAGAATTTGTTTTTCCTTATGATTTTCCCTTAGGGAAAGAATAATATTGTGGCCACGACATCCAAAAATGGCTCCTCCACACAGTAGAAGCAGATGGAAGGGGTTGTGGAGGAGTACAGGGACATTTTTACCTCACCTACTTGGGTACCTCTGCACTTTCAAGTCAAGCACTCCATCGATCTAACCCTGGGTGTACCATTATCTAATGGACCAATCTATCAACGCTATATTCTGGAGAATGATGAGATCAAGAGGTAGATTCAGGAGCTATTTGAGAAAGGGAACCTCAAGCCAATCTCATCACCCTATGGGAGCCCGATTGTAGTGGTACAGAAGAAGGACAGAACCTTGAGACTCTATAATGACTATCAGGCATTGAACAAGATCACTATCTGGAATAGGTACCTAATCTGACGAATCAATGAACTTCTAGACTAGCTCAAGGGGACCAAATATTTCAACAAGATTGACTTAAAGTCTGGTTATCACTAAGTGCCTATTGAACCCTCTGATCTGTGGAAGACTTCCTCCAAATCTAAGGAGGGTCTTTTCAAATGGTTGCTCATGCCTTTCAGGCTGACGAATGCCAACAAAACCTTCATGAGGTTGATGGATGACATCTTGCCACCCTTCACCAATGCGTTCGTGGTGATGACATCTTGATCGTCAGCCAGAGTTGGGAAGAACACCTCCACCATATTTGACAGGTCCTTCAAACCCTGCGATAACACAAGTTGTGTGTCAATCTAGAGAAATGCACTTTTGGCATGACCCAAGTTCAATATATGGGGTACATCATTAATGAGAAATTTTTGCATGTGGACCCAGCCAAGATATAAGTCATTTAGGATTGGCCAGCCCGAACCACTGCAATAGAGTTCTATAGCTTTCTAGGTCTTTCCAATTTCTATCGCATATTTGTGTTGGGGTTCTTTCATATCACTTGGCCTTTAAGTCAAGTTACCAAAGGTGGACTGAAAGAAAAAAAAAATGGTATGAAACCCAACATAAGTCATTTTCCAAGTTGAAGCATTGCCTCTATTCTGTACCAGTGCTCACATTTCTAGACCTGCAACAACCATTTGAGATTGAGACAGACGTATCCGACTATGCTATTGGTGCAATTCTTACTCAGTAGGGGCATCTAGTGGCTTACCACAGTGATACACTTTCAGACACAGTCTACAAGTATCCCACTTATAAAAAAAATGTATTCCATTATGCAGGCTTACCGTCAATGGAAGCATTACATTCTAGGGAAGGCAGCAATCATCCACATAGACCACCGACCCCTACAATTCATACAAACAAAAGGGAATTTGCAGAATGATCACCATCAAAAATGGTCCACATATCTACAACAGTTCCATTTGAACATTAAGTACGAGAAGGGAAGCAACAATAATGTTGCAGACTTCCTCAGTCAACCACCAGTCATGGTGATGATCACTGTGTGACTCCTATGGGCATGAGACTTCGGGGTAGCAACATCTTTACAAGAGCGATCCAGAATTTGGCATCACATACCAGACACTCGTAGAAGGTAAGAAAGTTCTAAATTTTCACCTCTAGGATGCATTGTTATGCCACCTAGGACACATTTGTGTTCCTCCAAGCGAGCGTGACAAGATGATTTGGGAGGTGCACTACATATAGGTCGCTGGAAATTTTGAAGTAGAGAAAATAGTGGTAATATTGCAAAAGTATTTTTATTGGTCAAACCTTCGTCGGGATGTTGGGAGGTACATTAAATCATCTATTGCGTACATCATTGCCAAACCAACCATAAAGAAGCAAGGCATATATACTCCTCTTCCTACTCCCAGTCAACCTTGGGAATCCATATCCATGAATTACATGTCAAGCCTTCCTTCTTCGAAGCACAACAATGACTACGTTTTCATGGTCATCAACAAATTCTCTAAGATGGTCATTATGATGGCCTATAAGAAGAGTATCATAGTAGAGGCCACTTCCAAGCTCTTCCTTGAGTGATTGTGGGTACACTTTTGGATCCCACAGTCCATTGTCTCAGATTGGGGCAGAAGATTCGCAAGTGCATTTTGGTCAAGTCTCTAGTCTATGTTGGATACCAAACTTACTAAGTCCACGACTTTTCATCCCCAAACTGGTGGCCAAATAGAGGTAATCAACAGAATGATCGTACACATTCTGTGCATGTACAAATTGAAGGGATGAAAGCCTTCCCTATGTCTAGCACAACTACAATAGAGCTCTCCACAGCTCAATGGACCATAGCCCCTTTTAGGTAGGGCTCAGATTTCATCCATTATGTCTCATTGATGTGCCCATACCAATTGCAGCTACTCAGGCAGATTCGGCACACGTTCAATCCAAAGCTAGCCGTGCTAACAACTTCATTGAGCACATTCAACACATCCTCTAGAAGTTCCATGATATATTGGACAAATCCAATGCTAAGTACAAGAAACGTCATGATCAGCACCTGGTTCCCCACAAGTTCCAGGTGGGTGACAAAGTTTGGCTACATTTGCAGAAGGAGCGCCTCACTGGACCCCACCACAAGATTCACCCACTCTGATATGGGTCATACACCATCACAAAGGCTATAGGGGAAATTCCTTTGAGATCAACATCCCACTATTTCTTGGTTTTCACCCAGCATTCAATGTAGATTGCCTTTGGCCATACTTTCCACCATTGTTGGACAAATCTAATATTGCAGAACAACTCACACCAACAAATTTAAACCTAGACTATATGGAACATGCCACAACTAATCAGATCATGGATACACATATCAAGATCACTCACCAACAGATGATCCATCTATATTGATTTGTCAAATAAGGCCAACTCCTTCACCAGGGCAAGAGATTCACCTCGGACCAAGTTCAACAAAAATTTCATCACCTCATGGAAGCTCTAAATGCAATGGGGACCACCGCTTCCTAAGAACGTAGGAATGATCCAGCTAGATATTGGTTTCCACCCACATCTTCCACCTAGACCTCCAATTGCTTTCATTTGTTTCCTTGTTTATTGCAACATTTCCTATTTTTAGCAGTTTTCAAGTCCTAAACTTTCGGAGCAGTTTTCACCCCCTAAACGTTGTTTCTTTAAGGTTTGCTACAGGCCCAAAGCCATAGGCAAGGGCCTACTACAAATCCTATTACTCAGAGAGATATTTCCAACAAGTTATCATACATGCCAAAAAGAGATAATATGACCAAGTTACAATCCCAAGAAGTTGGTTTCCCAACTAACCCCAACAAGGCCCACAAACTCTTGGTTTTCCATCTTCTGGGGTTAAGAATTTGGTTGTTTATGGTTTTCCCTTGTTATTCAATAATAAATAGGCCCTTGAGCCTCATTGTAACACAGTTTAGAGGCATGTATTCATCACATCTTTTCTCAAAGATAAGCTACCATCGCCCAAGCTAGTTTATTTCAATTTTGTCTGTAAGCATATCTTAATATTTTGGTATTAATGAACTAAAGTGTTATTTCTATTGCATCTCTATATTTATGTTTACTTGTATAGTTTTTTGCATTCTTGTTTAAGTTTGCAACAGTGGTATCAGAATGGTCTGCTCTTTCTCTTTTTTATTTTCATGTCCCCAACGAGGTCAGGGTATAAGGAGTTAGGGCTTGAACTGGTTGAACTTTTGCAAGACCAGTCTCGCAAACCATGACGCCCTCCCATGGTAGAAGAAAGTAAAGATGAGCGGGTAGGAGATCCTCTCAAAATATTGCTCAAGGAAGCCCTCGAGCGACAAAGGGACACGATGATGGATAACTTCACCCAAATCCTTCGAAGGTTACCCACATGCGATGCTTCTTCATCTAGCAGCCACTCTAGAGGCTCCACTCCTTTTAAGGTACAAGTTAACTTCGATATTCCCGTATTTGAGGGCCAGATAGATGCAGACGACATAGATAAATGGTTAAATCTATTGGAAGGATATTTTTCATTTCATGCCTTTTCCAATCAGGAAAATATTACTTTTGAACTTCTCAAAGTTGCCCCACACATCAAGAACTAGTGGGAAACCTAGTGTGAAAAAAAGGACGAGAGGGAATCCTCATTATTTTCAACCGCTCCCACTTGGGATTCCTTCCGAGACACCATCAAGGAACAATATTACCAAATTGGGAGCTATGAATATAAATACATCAAGTGGACAATGCTATGGTAGGGAAGAGACCATAACAACACATATTTACAAGAGTGATCCATAATTTAGCAGCACATACCAGATACTCCTAGAAGGTAAGTCTTAGTCGATAAAAGGTGCCTTTGAAAACTCCTAATTATCCTCACATTAATTATCATTCTAGGCAAGTCTTGTTATTTCAAGAGTGTACACAGTATGTGGCTTCTATTTAACTCGGAGAGTAATGTTCCTAGATTGCAGTATACATCTTTTGAATACAAGAGTAAACAGATGCATCTAGTAAATTCCAATTGTAATTAAAGACAACTCAATCCTTTAATGAAATCAAATCTTACATTCATCGAAGTAACATCAACATCAGTTGAGAGTACAGTAGTGATAACTCATCCCTTTTTAACTGATTTAATCTAAATCAAACCCAATCCTCAATAATTAATCTAAACACCAAATGAATATTAATCTAAGAGTTTCAACAACAATAGTTAATACTCTTTACAGTTGATTATATTAAGCGGAATATTTATCTAAGAAACTTGGTTTGAAATGAAATCAAACTGAATCAATGACATTACTGTGAATGATATAAAGTAAATAGATTCTGTTAACACTGGAAAATAATAAATAGCATAGTGATAAAATCACAGAAAGCAAGAAAACTATCAAACCATCACACTTGCGAGAATTGGAAATGTATGACACAAGAAGAGCAGTTGAATCCACCAGAGGCTGGGCCCTTAACCGCTAGTGAAACACTGCTAAGTTACTTCAGGAAATGCGAGGGAACAACAACTTTACTTATATATTAATCATCAAACTAAATGAGCATTACAATATATTCATTTTCTTCTCAAAAACGAGAATCTATGATTAAATTACAATTACAATAATACAGAAATTCCTCTTTCCTTCCTTCTTAAAAAACATCTCCTTTTATAATAGGAAAGGGTAAAAATATAAATGATAAACACGATACCTCATGATCTCTTGATCCTGAGGGATTCACAACAATTTTCCATCTTCATACATTGTTTCCTTTCTTGCGATGATTCTGCTGATTTGATTTTGGTCGTATCTGTAATCTTTGTGTTCCTCCCTTAGCTTGTTGATTTTTGTTGTTCCTTCATAGGGAACAACATTTGTCCCTTTTGTAGTTTTCCTGCATAAAGGAAGGTAATAATTAACTAAGTCGTAATTGTAGGTAATTCCTTCATTTCTTATCGTAATTCCTTAATAGATTACCACATTAAGATATAGAAAGGATAAGAATAAAGGAAAAGGATGATGATTTTAATAGTAAATGCATACCTTTTCCATGACCCAACATACTCCCCTGCTTACCCTTTTTCATGTCCTCATGAAAAGCATGTAGTTCGTATGCAGAGCAGTCAAAGAATAAGTTAGAGAAAGAATGTCGTAAAGCGGTTTGAAACCATGATTCTTGGTCAAAAGCTCAAAGATGTTCTTTGTCTGTCCTTCAGGCAGTCCATATATAGCCTGGTACCTTTCAATAGGATACCAAACAATAGGGTTGCAGAATCGACAACCTAGCCAATAAGGGCCTTCTCTTAAGATGAGATTTCTATAAGTGACAAAGCGTTCTGCAGCCAATTTAAAATTTTTATAATTAAATGGCTCTCTATTCTATACATTGTTATTGGAAACTGTCCACCTGAACTTGGATTTAGCCAAGGAGCTTTCCTGAATGGAGAGGAAGTATTCTACTCCCTTCTGGACAATTTATTTCTGAATAGGCCCCAGAATTTTGATTACTCCTTCCCTTTTCATCAAACTTTTGTGATTGGCCAGCATTTGTAACAGGTGTTTTGTTTCACCTCTGACCCAAAGGTCCAATCCATTCTCCTGCCTCTGGAACATGTTATGAGCCTTGAACCATTTTAGTTGATTGACAACGAATTAAATAAAAGCTTGGAATTGTACATCCCCCACAAAAGGACTGGGGTTCTTTTTTATTTCTTCCTCTAATACAAAATTATGTAGGTAAAATTCACACAACAATCTTTGAACTTTTACCCCATGATGTTTGCAACAGTTTATGAAATCCTCAATTGTTTTTAATTCTATCAGTTTTCCAGCCCTAATGGCTTTGATTTTCAGCTGCAAGTACCTTTCTAGCAAAAGAAAGGCATAATTATTGGCGGGGGATATGCATGCCAAGAGATTAGTGTACAATGAGCAAATAGTGTCCATTTGACTCATGACCTTCTCTAATCTGAGCTTCATTTTCTCAATTCTTTCTTCTGCCTTTCAGTATCTATCGAAGGTCTCACTTTCTGATGTATTCATGTCCCAAAGTTGTCACTGTAATTCTTGGTATTTTTTCTAGGAGACAGTTTCTAGCTCAAGTCGGTCTATGGTAAGTCGAGCCTAGGTTAAATCTTCTTGAAGATTCACTATACTGGGGTCGTTGCTCGTCATGATATCTTTGGCTTGGGTATTTGTCTATGTACTCCTGCTATGAGAATGGATGCCTATTGTCTGTGTTTCTCTATTATAGGAGGCCCAAGCCTCTGTCTGGGTAGTCGTGTTGTAGAGGGTACCATCTCCATCTGAATAGCTAAATCATGAGAAGGTATAGCCTCTGTTTGGGTAGTTTCTTCTGCAAAAATTGCATGTTGTTCCTTATCAAGTTGAGTGAGTGTGGGCTCAGTTTGAGTCCCTGTAGCTTTTGTTTTATGTAATTTAGTTTGAATGGCTGTGTTTATTGTTTCTGGGGCTTTGTCTGGAACCTTCCCTGCTTCTAATTTTCTTATCTTTCGCCTAAGCCTTTTTACTATTTTCCGCAACCTTTGTTGTTCCTTCCTAAGCTTTTTAATTTTGTTTTTCTACTTTTTAGGAGGAAAAATTGTTCTTCTAATCATCTTTGCTCCTAATGAGCTCGGTTGCTCATCTTGGATTTGTTCTACAAGAACTGTGTCCCCAAATTGGCAGTCATCTCCCTGGTTTGTTTTTATTTCTCCTATTTGGCCTACATTCTTTGTATTTAGGCCTACCTAACTAGGTTATCCTAGAGGCATATCACCAAGTTGGTTCACCTTTTCTTGAGTGGCCTCTGCCCTTGTTTCTTCTCTCGTAGCTTATGTTTTCTGATATAATTCTATTGTGGCCAGAGTTCTCTACAGATTGGGTTGCTCCAATGTTCAAATTGAGAGGGCTTTCGGGCTGTATGAAATCATCCATATTAGCCAAAATTTGGGCCAATTCGATATCATGCAGTAAATCACCTGGGGGACTTGATGTTGAGGGGGGTTCTGAGTCATTTCTTTCTTCTTCTCTAGAATGCCTTGATTCTTCCTCATGGTCTGACTCAGGGTTATCTTGGCCTTCTATCTGCAATTGTTTTTCACTTCCCAAGCTAGACAATTCTATGGGCTAGCTGATGCTACCCTGGGGGTTTTCGACCACTCTTAAGTGTGTCCTAAGCCTAGCAGAATGTCTGCAATTTTGGGGAGTGTTTGTTGTAAGGGTAGTCCTCTTCCTTTTCAGATCAGGATTAGGTGCAGGCAGAGCTAGGCCCCCTTCAATGGAAAATACTAATTCCTCCTAACTTGATTGTTGTTGGGCGAGGCTGTAACTCACTATCAGCCTAATTAAGTAGTGGTGGCTCACGACGATTTCTATATGTTAGGATTTTTTCATGCTTTGAGTGGTGTCATGCAACAAAAAATTCAAATATGTAGGCAAATTCACAGAACATTTTTGTTTAAGAACTGCTAGGAGTTTAATTTGACGTGGCCTTACCACATCTTTTCGCCCATCACATGTAATGTAGTTTTGGATGACTCTAGCTAGTTCTCCCCACTGTTCTTCGAGGGATGATGGTCAAACTCCTTTGCCTTTGATGATCAGGTCCTGTCCCTCGTCCTTGAATACTGCAATAGCATCCTGCAACTTTAATCTTTTATTAGCCCATATGGGTCCTTCTGTTGGTAATCTAGACACTTCAACTATCACCGCATCTGAAACTGTGATTTACCTCCCTCTTATCATAGATTGGTCATTTTATAAATTTTGTATGAATTCAAAAGCAATTGCTTTGTTGGGTTGCTGAAATCGTGTGAAATATGTTATCCACCCGTCTCAAGCTAGAATTTCTCTAGCTACATTAGACACATCCAGTATTAGCGGCTCCTTGCATACTGTTCTCCCTCCCATATTGCCTGGATTCTACAAACAGTTAGTGTAGCATAGATATCACAAAAATAGACAGAACCAAGTGACGAAACAACAAGTTGTTTTAATGGTTATTTCGGATGATACTTTACAGGCATGAATACCTTTAACTAGGACTTGCTATTGTACCACTTACTTCGTAATCATGGAATGTCATATTGCTCTACACAATCAAATAAAGGATTGGCACACATACATAAATACATTGGAGGTTGCTCCTCTCTCCCCTTTGAAATGATAGGTGGCCTTCGACTAAATGAGTGAAGGATTGATGTGTTGGTGTCGAAGCACAGGGGTGATAAAAGTGGTAAGGTACGCATATTAATGATAGGATCGCAAAATATATCAGAATGTTGAAATCAATGCATATAACGAAAATTATCAATAAGTGTGGAGATGTTGTGAGGTGATTCGAAAAGGAAAATGGACATCTGACACAGGAAAGATACTTTTCCATCATCATTCCACTTAAACTACTATGATTGATTTTTAAAAGATATTGCATGCATAAAGGTTCAAAAATAGATTAGGAACATAATCTCTCTGTAGTAATGGTAAAAAATAAGAAAAGGGAGTTATAATAACTATTGATGTTGAAAATGTTCGCAAGGGGTAACTCAAGTGGCAATGGTTGTGGAATGAAGTCTCACTGAACTGGAGATCTTGGGTTCGATTCTTGTGCTACCCTCCCTGGAAATGGGGTGAATAACGGACATGGAAAAACTAGAAAATGAGAGGGTCCTACCAAAGATTACAAAAAAAAACTATTGATGTTGAAAATACGACTCCAATACCATCAGTAGAGCTTATGTTGCCCGCAGGTGTTTATAACCTCGACAGATTTGCTTTTTCACTTTTTGAAACCATGATCCTTTATGTATAATTAGTAAAGTGCATTATGATGTCAGAGTAGAGACCAATGTGTTGGCTTGGTAACTAGATGAATACATTGCTATTCACTGGGAAGGAGCAAAAGGTGGGCAGGCCGGCTCATGATGAGACCTCCTATTCTAAGGACTTTATTTTTTTGATGCATCCATTGGACCATATCCCTAGTGTGGTGGCCATAGTGGGAATGCCACTTCATTGCTTCCTTATGATCCTGGTAGGTTGGCTCATGATGAGACCCCCTATCCTCTATCTGAAAAATCATAGAATTGTTAGTAAACATATGTATATTTCTTTTTTCTTTTTTTTCCTTTTTTTTTAGACAACACTTCCTACTTATATATAGAGGGTGGCTTAACTCTCCTTAAGAGTAGGGATGGTGGAAGAAGTCTAAACATATCAATAAAAAAAAAGTATGCCCTTAACCTTATTTGATGATAATGAACAGAGAGAATTATAGGGGTTAGGGAAGAACCAGCATGGTACAAATAATCAATCAATTCGATTTATAGTGAAAATAAGGACAGTGAAGTGATATAGATGGTTGTGTCCTTCCTTTTTCAATCAGTATAAAGCAATTTCATTAAAGATGATAATATTTGATTTGCTTGTTCCAGTAAGCTTCAAATTTGTATCCTTACACATATTTGTATACCTACCCTATAGAGGATCATAAAGAGTGAGCAAAGGAAGGAAATAAAACTCACAAAGTGCTTATTTCCTAAAGGAAATAGCAAAAGAAAACCTCACACAAAGAGTGATGTTCCTTGTAGGGAACAACAAGAAAAAAAAACACAAAAAGGTGTTGTTCCTTAGAGGGAATAGCAGTTGTTCCCTATAAGGAACAACAAATAAAAAATACACGCAGATAGTGTTGCTCCCTGTAGGGAATAGCAAAAGGATATATACACAAAAGTGTTGTTCCTTATAGGGAACAACAACTATTCCTTAGGAGGAATAGCAAGAAGAAAACGGCACACCGAAATTGTTGTTCCTTAGAGGGAACAATAGTTGCTCCCTGTAGGGAACACCACAGGAAATACATGCCAACAAAAAATTGATGTTCCTTAGAGGGAATAGCGGTTGTTCCATATAAGGAACAGAAAAAAGAAAGAAAAAAATTGGACGTGAAATTGTTGTTCCCTAGAGGTAACAACAGCTATTCCTTGGAGGGAACAGCAAGAAAACGAATACACACGAAATTGTTGTTCCTTAGAGGGAATAGCAGGAAAAAAAAGACACACATAATCATTGTTTCTTAAAGGGAACAACAGTTGTTCCTTAGATGGAACAGCGAGAAAACAAATAGATACGAAATTGTTGTTCCTTAGAGGGAATAGCAGTTGTTCCTTAGGAACAGTAGTTGTTCCTTAGAGGGAACAACAGTTGTTTCTTAAAAGGAACAGCAGTTGTTCCTTAGAGGGAATAGCGGGAAACCAAATAGATACGAAATTGGTCTTCCTTAGAGGGAACAACAGTTGTTCCTTATAGGGAACAGCGATTGTTCCTTAGAGGGAACAGTAGTTGTTCCTTAGAGGGAACAGCAACTGTTCCTTAAAGGGAACAGCGGGAAAACACAAAAGTGCTGTTCCTTAGAGGGAATAGCAGTTGTTCCTTAGAGGGAACAGTAGTTTCTCCTTAAAGGGAATAGCAAGAAAACAATTACACGTGAAACTATAGTTCCTTAGAGGGCATAGCAGTGATTCCTTAGAGGGAACAGTGAGAAAACAAATACACGCGAAACTGTTGTTCCTTAGAGGGAATAGCAGTTGTTCCTTAGAGGGAACAGTAGCTGTTACTTAAAGGGAACAACATGAAAAGAAAGAAGTGAAAAATTGTTCGCAAAATTGTTGTTCCTTAGAGGGAACAATAGTTGTTCCTTGGAGGGAACAACATTTGTTCCTTGAAAGGAACAGCAAGAAAAATTTGCACACCAAATTGTTGTTCCTTGGCGGGAACAACAGTTGTTCCTTAGAGGAAGTAGTCGTTGTTCCTTAAAGGGAACAACAAGAAAAATATGCACAAACATTATTGTTCTTTAGAAGGGACAGCAGTTGTTCCTTAGAGGGAACATCAAAGGAAAAGAAGAACTTATATCCAATCTATACAAGCAAAATCAATAAAATAGAAAGGGAACTTTGTGTACAAATTTCAAAAACAAAGAAATTCTCCACTATGCTGATGTTGTGGAGGGCTTTCCCTCCTCACCAAGAATTTGTATGGTGGAATCTTCCCGTAATTGTTGGCCAAAGGACTCCCTCGTAAGCGGTTTGTGATAGAGTCATACTCGATGTCCATTTTCTTTAAAAGAGTAGCCAGACCCATCAATGGTGGCTAATGTGAGGGTGCCATTATCATGCACCTCTTGTATCTCATAAGGCCCTAACCATCTGGTTTGGAGTCTTCCCGAGAAATCTTGGAGCCTAAAATCATATAGGAGTTCCCAATCTCCTTCGTGGAAGATCTTCTTCTTGATAAGGGAATCATGCCATTTCGCTCTTTGTTGTTGGATTACTGCAGTGTACTGAAGAGCTGATAGCTGGATTTCATCCAATTCATTGATTTGATGTAGCCTATTAAATTGTTCTTCATTTATGTCCAAGCCTACCTCGTGAGCTATCCTCAATGTCTAGATTTCAAATTCGATTGGGAAGATAGGTTCTTTGCCAAACACTAGCTGATATGGGGAATATTTGTGGTATTTATCCATGTCGTGAAGTATGTCCATAGGGCTTCTGGAAATCAAGTAGCCCAGTCACGTCTATGTGATGCAACTGTCTTTGTGAGTATTGCCTCAATTACTTTATTGGTGCTTTCTACCTAGCCATTTTCCTACAGGTGGTATGGAGTTGTGATTTTGTGCATGATATGATGATTCTTTAATGTTGTAGCAATCTTATGGCCTATAAATTGTGGCCCTCCATCCGTGATTATTTCTCTAGGCAAGCCATATCGCACAAATAGTTGGAAAAGAAAGTGGATTATCGAGTCCTCTGTTGCCCTTGGTAATGCTTCTGCCTCGACCCATTTATCCACATATTCTGTTGCGATTAGTATGCATTTCTTTTGATTAGATGATGGGTTTATTGGACCGATGAAATGTAACACCCATCATTCAAAAGGTTCAATGACTAATTGCAGATGTAGGGGCATCTCATCAGACTACCCAGGCCATCCCATTCTTTGGCAACTGCCCCATGCCTGGACAAACTTCTTAGCATATTTAAAAATGGTGGACCAATAATAGCCCATCTGTAAGACTTTGTGACCAGTCCTACGATCTGCAAAATGACCACCGCAAGTCCCAATATTGCAAGCTTTCAAGATGTCAAAGACTTCATCTTCCCCGACACATCTTCGAATGTGCATATCGACCCCTATATGAAATAAATATCCTCCAATCCAGGAGAACCAAGTGCTACGCTATACTATTTGTTTTCTTTCATTAGGCGTCAGGTGCTTGGGTAATTTTCCCACTATTAGGTAGTTTGCGACATTCACGTACCATGGTGTTTTCATGGTGACAATGAATAAGTGTTCATCACAGAACTGGTCTTCTACTGCTGCCAAGTTGTCTATCTTTGGCATTCGTGAAAGGAAGTCTACTACTGGATTTTCTTTTCCTGGTTGATCTTTGATATTTATGTCGAATTCTTGCAAAAGGATCAACCATCTTGTCACTCTTCCATTTGTAACAGGTTTATTAGCTAGATATTTAATACCAAAGTGATCAGTATACAAAACCACAAGGCATCCGATTATATAATGTCTGAATTTATTGATAGCATATATTACAGCCAAAAATTATTTTTCAGTCATAGTATAATTTAATTCAGTAGGAGTTGATTTTTGCTGATGTAATATATTGCATATGGCTTTTTATCTTCCTTCTGGCTGAGAACTTCTCCAATGGTCGTGTCTGGAGCGTTGAATGAAATTTGGAATGGAAAGTCCCAGTTTGGGCCCCGTAATACTGGGGCTATTGATACAATTTGTTTTAAATATTCAAAAGCGATGTCACATTTGCTAGTCCAAATGAAATTGATATTTTCTATTAATGCATATAATGGTGCAGCAATTTGAGAAAAAGTCTTTATAAATCTTCTATAAAAGCCAGTAAATTCCAAGAAATTGCGTCGCTTAGTTTGTGTGGAAGGGGTAGGTATTAATAGAATTATCTGAAATTTTGCTAGATCGACTTGGATTCCAGCTGCTGAGATATAGTGACCCAAGATGAGGCCCTCGGTCGTCATCATGTGGCATTTTTCATGGCTTAAATAGAGCCTAGTAGCAATGCGTCTTTGCAGAACCTTCTCTAATGTTTGTAATGCTGGCTCAAAGTCATCTCCGTAAGGTGTAAAGTCATCCATGTACACCTCGAGCCCTTCATTTATCAGATCTGAAAAAATGCTGAGTATAGCCCTCTGGAATGTGGCAGGTGCATTGCACAGCCCAAAAGGTAAGACCCTGTAGGAAAATATCCCCCAAGGGCAGGTAAAGGTAGTCGTATCCTGGTCTTCAAGGGCAATTTGAATTTTATTGTAGCCGTTGAAGCCGTCTAGGAAAGAAAAGAATGTTTTTCCTACCAATGCGTCCAAGACTTAGCCAATGAACAAAAGGGGAAAATGGTATTTTGGGTTGCTTTATTAAGCTCTTTATAGTCAACACATATACGCCACTTTCCATTCTTTTTAGGAACCATTACTAATGGAGAGACCCATTTGTTGTCAAATATAGGGTAGATGAAATTTACATCTAACAATTTTTGTAGTTCAGCGTTAACAATGTCTTCAAGGTGAGGGTTTAACCTCCGTTGAGGTTGCCAAATGAGCCTGGCATCTTTCTCTGTATAGATGTGGTGCATGCGTAATTGGGGATCAATCCCTTTCATGTCCAGGTAATCCCTTGTAAAGGCCTCTTTATATTTTCTCATAAGTTGAACAAGCTTTTGCTCCTGGTCAGCAGTCAGGTTTTTGTAATATTTAAGTTTTTCCTAGTTCAATTTCTATGGTTTTATTGTTATAAACAGAAGTTGTTAGTATTGATTGGTCGTTAATATCTTTTAAGGATCTTCTTATATTTCGTTATCGATAGCTGCTTTGATTATGTGACATTTTGGATGGGATATGGCATCTAGTTGGTTAATGTAAGTGTTAATGATGTCATCTTCTGTTTGATCCTTGAATTCAAGAGCATCTTCTATAGTTAGCGAAGATCTAATGTTTTCAATTAGATATGATACAGGTTGTTTTCTGGTTTTTATTATTGTTAAACTTGGCTGAGCTGGAGGATATAAGGCTAAATTGTTCGCATTGCTTCCTCTTGTTATAGTCATGATGCCTGTTCGACAGCTTATGTAAGTATCCGCGGTTGCTAGCCAAGGTCTACCTAGAATTAGGGGATGTCCATCGAGCCATTTTCTAAGATTGATGATTAGAAAGTCTACTAGGTATTCCCAAGAGTCTACAGACACCATTACATCATGTAATGTGCCTTCTGGTTTGACTACCGATTGGTCATCCAATTCCAACAAGGTCGTGGTTAGGTCCAAGGATGTAATGCCAAGATTTTGACAAGTTTTTGTCGTAAGAATATTGATTGCTACTCCTAAATCGAATAATGCATTGGGAAAGGAGCATCCATTTATTTGCACAGTGACTATAGGGTTTCCTAGGTCCTCATAATTTACAGGTGTTTCTCTGCCTGATAGTAAATCAGATAAGGTACCAACTACATGGGCAGTTGGGGTTGTTTTTATTTTCCTCTTCGGCTTTTTCGTACACAATTCCTTAATAGTTTTTGCATAAATTGGAATGTCCTTAATAGCCTGTAGGAGAGGTATTTTTACACACAATTTTTTCAATTCTCCCGGAAGATCAAAATCAGGATATTCAATTGGGCGGGGTATGATTAATCATTCTGGGAATGGTGGAGAAGAGGTGATCATTTGATCGTGAATTTTTTGTTTAACCATGTTATCCACTTGTGGTGCTTGTTCTACAAGTAACGGATCTTCAATTTATATATTTTTATCCCCCTCTAATTCTATTATCCATCCAGACCTTAATTGAAACTCATTGCAATCCTTAACTCGGTTTCTGGCTCTGGTCCTTCAATAATTTGCACAGATTGAATCGGTCTATTATTGGGGTTTGTGTTGGGTTGGGCTGGGAGCTGCGGTCATAGGTTGGTCTGAGGGTTTTGTTGCAATGTGTAGGGTGTTGGCAGTGTAGGTTGAGGTAGGGGGATTGTTCCTGTTGGCTGGTTTGTAGGTATTTGTTAGCTTGACTTCCAGTTCTGGTTTTGTGAAGTGGAGGGTGACCATTGAGATTGATATGCATTATTTTGCCAGAACGGTGGGAAGTAAGAGGAATTTGGCCAATTTTTCTTTTGATTTGATTGGTTGGGCCAAGGTGGCATAGAGAATGGTTGTTGTGACCAATTGGAAAAAGGTGGTTGGTTCTGCCACATAGCTCTTGGGTATTGCTGCAACTTATATTGCAAGGGTTGAAAGAAAGAAGATGGATTAGTAGGAGTACATGTTTGTTGTGGTTGCCATTGGTGATGCTAATTTAGCAAGTAGACTAGTTTTGTTTCTTCCTCTGCCTCCTTATAGACTACTTTTAACCCTGGGAGTGATGGGCAGCTTTTTGTGGCATGATCTTTAGTACATATGGCACATGTTTGCACCATATTCAACAGGCACTCTTTATGACCATGCTTCTTCCTGCATCTAGGACAGAATATCACCAAGTTTTGTTCTTCTTCAGCCCACTTTTTCTTGGCTTGCATAATGTCTAATTGCATTTTCAAATTTCCCAAAATATCTATTTTCAAATCCTCTAGTAGGTTTCCAATTTCTGCATAAGTTATACCTCCACTAGAGATTTTGTTGTCCCTGGAGATCATGTCGCATTCTGCTAGTTTCAATCTTATACAGCCTCTTGAGCACATGATACACAATTTAATAATGTCAGCATACTCTTCTTGATATATATCACCTTTAGCCATAATATTTAATGTCTCTATCCATTGATCTTTCATCCCTTTAATCAATGTAGTTTTTAGCACGTTACCAGGCAAAGTTGCATAGGGAGACCGTTGGAGGTTATATTGAAAGCGTTCTACATATTCTTCTAACGTTTCACTAGGTCTTGCTACCATTTGGAATATATCGTCTTTCAATTCCCTAGATCTACAATAGTCCTGATATTTTTTAAGGAATGTGGCTTTCATTTGGTCTCAAACATTTATTGTGCCCCCACCTAATCCTATAAACCAACACAAGGTTTCTCCCTTTAATGTAGAGGGAAACAACTTTAGTTTTTGGGAGTCGGTGGTATAATCATAACCCTGACATAATACATCAAATTCAAACATAAATGCATCTGGATCCTCTGATGTTAGTCCATGAAAGGTCGGAATATTTTGGAGAGGGATAGCTTTCATGGGTGTGTTGACAAATGTGTCAACGATGGGATACTGCAATGTAGAGGTCTAGGGTGCTTGTGGGTTGTTGTCCATTTGATCAAATATATGCTAGTACCCTTCAAGGATCTCTAGAGAGTTATTCCTAGGATTATTAGAAGGGGTGGGAATGATCTTAACAGCACTCCCTCGGTCTGGGATACTTGGTGTTCCTTGTTGAATCACTACCTAAGGGGATATTGGCTCCTTTGCTTCCCATGTTTCTCCTCCTCCTTCACGAATATTACAAGAATTCCCTTCTTGTGAGGAAATTGGGCGTGAATTTTCAATTTCTTGAAAACTCTACTCAGTCCCTACTATTTTGCTGTGGACCTCAGTGTAGGCTACAGATGTTGAACCTATGGCCTTAAGGGAGACAGTAGGTTGTCTGGAAGCAACGTTTCTGGGACCTACTGATGGCTGAGATTCAGCTTTCTTTAAGATGTCGTCTATGAAAGTTGATCATCCAAGGGTCACTGGTCCCTTAGATCTGTTGGGTTTGGGTAGTGGAATTGGATTGTTTTCGGGTTTTTCTTCTTAGTCATTCATGCAAATAATTCAAATGTTTATCTCTACCCTAAGTTCCTAACAATTCTACTGGAAAGCAGGCGAGGGAGTAGGAATTTTACATGCTCTGTACATAGGTTTTTACCTTTCGTTTTTAATACCCAGTTCTCTCTAAGAAGCAAATACCTACTTCAGTTTTCTGTAATTGTTTTGAAAAGCAGGCGGAGGAGCAAGAACTTTACTTGCTCTTTACATAGGTTCTTATCTTCTGTTTTCAATACCCAATTCTTCTTCAACAATAATCATCAGATGTACATTGCTCTTTAGAAATGGCTACACTCCCCGGCAACGGCACAAAAATGTTGGTCGATAAAAGGTGCCTTTCAAAACTCCTAATTATCCTCACATTAATTATCAATCCAGGCAAGTCTTCTTATTTCAAGAGTGTACACAATATGTGGTTGCTATTTAAATCAAAGAGTAATGTTCCTAAATTGCAGTATAGATCTTTTAAATACAAGAGTAAACGGATGCATCTAGTAAACTCCAATTACAATTAAAGAAAACTCAATCCTTTAATGAAATCAAATCTTACATTCATCAAAGTAACAGCAACATCAATTGACAGTATAGTAGTGATAACTCAACCCTCTTTAACTGATTTAATCTAAATGAAACCCAATCCTCAATAATTAATATAAATAGCAAATGAATATCAATTTGAGAGTTTCAATAGCAATAGTTAATACTCTTTACAATTGATTATATTAAGTGAAATATTTATCTAATAAACTTGATCTAAAATGAAAGAAAACTGAACCAATGACAATATTGTGAATGATATAAAGTAAAAATATTTTGTTAACACTGGAAAATAATAAACAGCACAAGGATAAAATCAGAGAAAGCAAGAATATTATCAAACCATCACACTTGCAAGAATTGGAAATGTATGACATAAGAAGAGCAGTTGAATCCACCAGAGGCTGGGCCCTTAGCCACCAGTGAAATACTGCTAATTTACTTCAGGAAATGAAAGGGAATAGCAACTTTACTTATTTATTAATCAAAAAATTGAATCAGCATTACAATATATTCATGTTCTTCTCGACATCGAGAGTCTGTGATTACAATTACAATTACAATAATACAGAAATTCCTCTTTCCTTCCTTCTTAAAAAACATCTCATTTTATAATAGGAAAGGGTAAAAAGATAAATGATAAATTCAATCCCTCAGGATCTCTCAATCCTGAGGGATTCGCAATATTTTTCCATCTTCAGACATTGTTTCCTTTCTTGCACTGATTCTGCTGATTTACTTTTGGTCGTATCTGCAACTGCCGCATTCCTCCCTTAGCTTGCCGATTTTTGTTGTTCCTTCATAGGGAACAACATTTGCCCCTTTTGTTGTTTTCCTGCATAAAGGAAGGTAATAATTAGCTAAGTCATAACTTTAGGTAATTCCTTCATTTGTTACCATAATTCCTTAATAGGTTAGCGCATTAAGATATTGAAAGGGTAAGAATAAAGGAAAAGGATGATGAGTTTAATAGTAAATGCATACCTTTTCCATGACCCAATAGTAAGCAGGTTCAAAATTTTCACTTACAAGATGCGTTGTTATGCCCCCTGGGACACATGTGTTCCTTCAAGCGAGCATGCCAAGATGATTTGGGAGGCACACTATAGTCGGATTGTTGGACACTTCGAAGTATAGAAAATAGTGGTAGTACTGCAGAAGTATTTTTATTCGTTGAACCTTCATCGGGATATTGGGAGGTACATTAAATCATGTATTGCCTATGTCATTACCAAACAAACCATCAAGAAGAAAGGCCTATATACTCCTCTTCCTACTCCTAGTCGACCTTTCAAATCCATATCCATGGATTACATGTCGAGCCTTCCTTCTTCTATGAGCGTTAACGACTGCGTTTTCATGGTCATCGGCAGATTCTCTAAGATGGCCATTATGGCGGCCTACAAGAAGAATATCACAACAGAGGCCACTACTAAGCTCTTCTTTGAACAAGTGGGGGTACACTTTGGGATCCCACAGTCCATTATCTCAGATTGGGACAACAAATTCCAAAGTGCATTTTGGTCAAGTATCTAGTCGATGCCAGATACCAAACTTACTAAGTCCACAGCTTTCCATCCCCAAATTGATGGCCAAACAAAGGTCGTCAACATGATGATCGTACACATTCTGCACATGTACAACTTGAAGCATCCACACACATGGGATGAAAGTATTCCCTATGTCCAGCATAGCTAGAACAGAGCTCACCATAGCTCAATAGATGATAGCCCCTTTCAGGTAGGGCTAGGATTTCATCCATTATGTCCCATTCAAGTGGCCATACCATTTGCAGCTACTCAGGCAGATTCAGCTCATGTCCAGTCCAAAGTTGATAGGGCTAAGAACTTCATTGATCACACTCAACACATCCGCCAATAGTTCCATGATATAGTGGACAGAGTCAATGCTAAGTACAAGTAGCGCCATGATCAGCATCAGGTTCCCCACGAGTTCCAGGTGGGCGACAAATTTTGGCTACATTTGCAGAAGGAGCATCTCGCTAGACCCCACCACAAGATTCCCTACTCCGATATGGGCTATACACCATCACAAAGTTTGTAGGGGAAAAATACTTCACACCTAGCATTCCACCATTCCTTGGTTTGCACCCAATGTTCAATGTAGACTGCCTTTGGCCATACTTTCCACCATTGTTGAACACATCCGAAATTGCAGAACAACTCACACTAATAGAGCTAAACCCATGCTGTATTGAACAAGCCACAACTGATCAGATCATGGATACACATATCAAGAACACTCATCAATTGAGGATTCATCTATATTGATTTGTTAAAGCAAGCCAACTCCTTCACCAAGGCAAGTGGTTCACCAGGGACCAAGTTCAACAGAAATTTCTCACCTCATGTAAGCTCTAAATGCAATGGGGACCATTGCTTCCTAGGGAGGGAGGAATGACCCAAGTGGATATTGGTTTCCACCCACCTATTCCACCCAGACCTCCAGTTGGTTTCATCTATTTCCTTGTTTATTGCAGCATTTACTATTTTTAGTAGTTTTTTCGGATCTTGAACTTCTAAAGCAGTTTTGACCCCATAAACGACATTTTTTAAGGTTTGTTGCAAAACTACAAATCATGTATTACTCGGAGATATTTTTCCAACAAGCTATCGTATGGACCAAATGACAATAATATGACCAAGTTACAACCTCGAGAAGTTGGCTACTTAGCTAACCCCAATGGGGCCCACAAACTCTTAGTGTTCCATCTCTTAGGGTTAGGATTTTGGTTGTTTATGGTTTTCCCTTGTTATTCAATAATAAATAGACCCTTGAGCCTCATTGTAACATAGTTCAGAGGTATGTAGCCATCACATCTCTTCTCATAGATAAGCTACCATCAACCGAACTAGTTTATTTCCATTTTGTTTGTAGACATATTTTAGTATTTTGATATTAATGAAATGAAGTATTATTTCTATTAAATATTTGTATTTATGTTTATTTATATAATTTGTCATGTTCTTGTTTAAGTTTAGATCAGTGGTATCAGAGGAGTCTGCTCTTTCTTTGTTTTTCTTTGCATGTCCCCAATGTGGTCAAGGTATAATGATTTAGGGCTCGAACTGGTTGAACCCTAGCAAGACCATTCTTGCAAACCCCGACGACCTCCCATGACGAAAGAAAAGAAAGACGAGGGGGCAAGATATCCTTTCAAAATACTTCTTGAGGAAGCCCTGAGCAACAAAGGATTGCAATGATGGATAACTTTGCCCAGATCCTTCGACAGCTACCCATAGGTGATGCATCTTCATCCAACATCCACTCTGGAGGTGCATAAATTAACTTTGATATTCCCATATTTGAGGGCTAGATAGATGTAGACGTCATAGATAAATGGTTAAATTTGTTGGAAGGATATTTTTTAATTCATGACTTTTCCAATCAGGAAAATATCACTTTTGCACTTCTCAAAGCTACCCCACACATCAAGGACTGGTGGGAAACCTATAGTGAACAAAAGGATGAGGGGGACTCCTCACTGTTTTCAGCCGCCCTTACTTGGTATTCCTTCTGAGATGCCTTCAAGGAATAATATCACCCTATCGGGAGCCATGAAGATAAATACATGAAGTGGACCACGCTATGGTAGGGAAGGGACCAAGATGTGTCAGAGTTCATGAATGTTTTCCATACTCTTCATACGAAGCTGGGTATCAAGGATTCTAAGCGAAATTTGGTACTCAAGTACCGTGACTTTCTACATAAGTACATCCAGGATGAAATGGATTTCCTGGACATCTCCTCGCTCGCTACGGATACAGTGTCAAGCTTGAGCAAAATTTTAAATAGAAGAAGTGAGACTTTGGATCTGCGAATCCGAAGCCAGGAAAAGGTGCCCTCAAACCGTAGAGAAAAGGACAAATCCAAGGTGGGGTGGCCCAGGAAAACCCTTTGAAGATGCAAGAAAAGAACAACACCACAAAGACAAAGAAGCACACGGGAAGATGGTTTGAGTTCCATAATATATCCACTCACAACACAAGTGAGTGTTGAGCCAAGTAGTCACTAGTGGTCAAGCTGAAGGCTTCTGAATCTGACGCGTGTTCTAACTCTAAGTTTGAACCCAACAAGGGAAATGAAAAAGGGAAGCAGATCATTAACGTGGAGCCTAGTGCCACCATGGCCACTACAATTATCCAAAATAATGAGCTTGAAGATCTAGAGGAGGGGGGACAACATAATCCAAACAAACCTCATTTCAGCAGAGGTCGTGAAGTGGGTGGGCCTCCCGACTACAACACATCCACAGTTGTACACCATCAGGTGGCTTCACCAAGGATGAGATCTCTACGTCAGCCAGCAGTGTCGCCTTCCTTACAACATCAAACCCTTCACGAATGAGGCATTGTGTGATGTTACTCCTCTTGAATTTTGTGATGTATTATTAGGAAAACCATACTTTTGGAAGTGGTATGTTTTATATGAGTCTAGACCTCACTTTGTGATTATTAATTTGGGCAACAAGTTGTATAGGATACCAGAGGTAGCCTTTCCTACCGCCATCTCTTTGATCTCTACAAAGCAATTCAGTGAGATCATTCCACAAACCAGGAAATTTGTTTTCCTTATGATTCGCCCTTAGGGAAAGAAGAATATTGTGGTCACAGCTTCCAAATATAGCTCTTCCACACAGTAGCAAGAGATCGGCAAGGTTGCGGAGGAGTACAAGGACATTTTCGCCTCACCTACAAGGGTACCACTGTAATGTCAAGTCAAGCACTTCATCGATATGACCAAGGGCACGCCACTACCCAATGGTATAATCTATCGACGCTCTATTCTGAAGAACAATGAGATCAAGAGGAAGATTCAGGAGTTGTTGCAGAAAGGGCACATCAGGCCAAGCTCATCACCCTGTGGGATCCTGATTGTATTGGCACAAAATAAGGATGGAACCTGGAGACTCTGTATTGATTATCGGGCATTGAAAAAGATCACTGTCTGGAATAGGTATCCAATCCCACGAATTGATGACCTTTTGGACCAACTCAAGGGGGACAAATATTTCAGCAAGATTGGCTTAAAGTCCAATTATCACCAGGTTCCTATCGAACCCTCCGTTATGTGGAAGACTGCCTTCAAATCCAAGGAGGGCCTTTTTGAATGGTTGTTCATGCCTTTCTGTTTGAAAAAATCTCCCGCAACTTTCATGAGGTTGAAGGACGACATCTTGTGACCCTTCCCCAATGAATTCGTGGTGGTGTATTTAGATGACAACTTATTCTTCAGCTAGAGTTGGGAAGAGCACCTCCACCATATTCGGCAGGTCCTTCAAACCCTATGACATCACAAGTTGTGTGCCAATATGGAGAAATGCACTTTTGGCATGACCCAGGTTCATTATCTGGGGTACATCATTGTTGAATAGGGTGTGCATGTGGACCCAACCAAGATACAATTCATTCAGGATTGGCTAGCCCTAACCACTCTAACAGAGCTCCGCAACTTTCTCGGTCTTGCCAATTTCTATCGCAGGTTCGTGTTGGGGTTCCCTCATATCACTTGGCCTTTAAGTCAAGTCACCAAGGGTGGAGTGAAAGCAAAAACAAAATTTTTTGAAACCCAACAAAAGGCGTCTGCCGAGTTGAAGCATCGCCTCTGTTCTGCACCAGTGCTCACATTGTTAGACCTGCAACAACTATTTGAGATTGAGATCGATGCCTCCAACTATGATATGGGTGTAGCTCTTACTCATCAAGGGCATCCATTGGCTTACCATAATGAGACACTTTCAAACACGGTCTGCAAGTATCCCACTTATGATAAATAAATGTATTCCATTGTGAAAGCTGTTGTCAATGGAAGCATTAGATTCTGGGGAAGGAAATGGTCATCCACACAAACCACTGACCCATGTAGTTCATACAGACACAAGGGAAGTTGTAGAATGATCACCATTAGAAATGTTCCACATACTTGCAACAATTCCATTTGAAAATTAAGTACAAGAAGGGAAGCACCAATAATGTTGCAGACTGCCTCAACCAACCACCAGTCATGGCATTGATCATTGTGCTTGACTCCTGTGGGCATGAGACTTCGACGTGGATGCATCTTTACAAGAGCGATGCAGAATTTGGCAACACATACCAGAAACTCCTGGGAGGTAAGAAAGTTCCAAATTTTCACCTCCATGATGCATTGTTATGCCACCTAGGATATATCTGTGTTCCTTTAAGCAATCTTCCAAAATGATTTGGGAGGTGCACTACAGTCGGGTCGCTAGACATTTTAGAGTATAGAAAATAGTGGCAGTACTACAGAAGTATTTGTATTGGACAAAACTTCATTGGGATGTCCGGAGGTACATTAAATTCAATACTGCCTGCACCATTGCCAAACCAACCATCATGAAGCAATGCCTATATACTCCTCTTCCTACTCTGAGTTGACCTTGGGAATCCATATCCATGGATTACATGTCGGGCCTTCCTTCTTCTAAGCATGACAATGACTGTGTTTTCATGGTCGTCAATAGTTCTCTAAGATAGCCATTATGACAACTTGCAAGAAGAGTATCATAGCAGAGGCCATTGTTAGGCTCTTCTTTGAGCGAGTGTGGGTACACTTTGGGATACCACAGTCCATTATCTCAGATCGAGAGAGCAGATTCCTAAGTGAATTTTGGTCAAGTTTCTCGTTGATGCTGGATACCAAACTTACTAAGTCCACATTTTTCCATCCCCAAACTGATGGCCAAACAGAGGTCATCAACATGATGATCATACACATATTGTTCACGTGCAACTCGAAGCATCCATGCACATGGGATGAAATTCTTCCCTATGTCCAACACAGTAACAATAGAGCTCTCCACAGCTCAACAAGCCATAGCCCCTTTTAGGTAGGGTTGGGATTTCAGCCATTATGTCCCATTCATGTGGTTATACCATTTGCAACTACTCAGGTAGATTCGACTCACATCTAGTCTGAAGTTGACAGGGCTAACAACTTCATTGAGTGCATTTAACACATATGTCAGCAGGTCCATGATATATTGGACAGAGCCAATGCTAAGTACAAGAAGTTCCATGAGCAGCACCGGTTCCCCACAAGTTCTAGGTGGGCGACAAAGTTTGGCTACATTTGCAAAATGAGCGCCTCAATGGAACCCAACGTAAGCTTCACCCACCCCGATATGGTCCATACACCATCACAAAGACTATAGGGGACAATGCCTTCGAGCTCAACATTCCACCATTCCTTGGTATGCACCCAGTGTTCAATGTAGACCGCCTTCGGCCATACTTCCCACCATTATTGGACACATACAATATTGCAGAACAACTCACACCAATAGAGCTAAACCCATACTGCATGGAACAAGCCACAACTGATGAGATCAAGAACACTCACCAACATAGGATCTAGCTATAACGAGTTGTCAAATTAAACCAACTCCTTCACCAGGGGAAGTGGTTCACCAAGGACAAGGTTCAACAAAAATTTCCTCACCTCATGGAGGCTTTGCACGCAATGGGGACCATTACTTACTAAGGAGGGAGGAATGATCCAGGTGGATATTGGTGGCCACCTACCTATTCCACCTAGACCTCCAATTGGTTTCATATGTTTCCTTATTTATTGCAGCATTTACTATTTTTCGCAGTTTTTCGGGTCCTGAACTTCCGGAGCAGTTTTGACCCCCTAAATGACGTTTTTTTGAGGTCCACTGCAATCTTGTAGCCATAGGCAGCGGCCTACCACAAATCCTATAGTACTCGAAGATATATTTCTAAAAAACTATTATACACATCAAACAAAGATAATATGACCAAGTTACGACCCCGGGATGTTGGCTGCCCAACTAACCCCAATGAGACTCACAAACTCTTGGTGTTCCATATCCTAGGGTTAGGGTTTTGGTTGTTCAGGGTTTTCCCTTATTAATTAATAATAAATAGGCCCTTGGCCCTCATTGTAACACAGTTTAGAGGCATGTAGTCGTCACATCTCTTATCAGAGATAAGCTACCATCACTCGAGCAATTTTATTTCCATTTTGTTTGTAAGCATATTTTAGTATTTTGATATTAATGAAATTAAGTATTATTTCTATTGCATCTTAGTATTTGTGGTTATTTCTGTAATTTGTTGTGTTCCTGTTTAATTTTGGATCAGTAGGGCTTCCTAATCTCCCTCTGCATTTGTGGAATATTATGTCTTTGAAATCTATTCGAAACACTTCAGGCAAATTTTATCATGCAACAATGATACAAAATAGTCTTTGAAACCCACATGTATCTGCATCTATGTTGAGATGGATTTCAGCAAGGGCTTTCCTACATAAATTAATTCGACAGACCCATATTAGGTATGGGTCCAAAAGTTGGACTATGAAAATATCTTTTTTCATTGTAAATCTTATTACAAGACAATATATTTCAAAAACTATCCCAAGGTTGTGATGATTAAAGCGAGAAATCCAATTGCAAACTAAGATGGTGGGAAGGAGCCAAATCATATCATTACATGATTTTTGAAGAAGAATTTCCTTCAGTCAACAAAAAAGATGTGCCTTAGTAAGAGATATCAACACCCATTAATTCCCCCATCTAATCATAGGGAACCTTGGCGGCAAGTCAAGATGAGGAAGAATGCAAAAAGGAAAATGATGACAACCTCGAGACTACCAGCTCTTCAAATGCTCCTCATAATACCAATTTCGAAGTTAAGGATAATTCAGGTCTATTTGGTGCCTCCTCTCTCTCTTCATAAAGCAAGGCTAAAATTTCAACCTCTTAGGTCAATCATATAGAGGAGAATGAACAAGAAGAGAACTTGGATGCGATGGCTGGGATTCGAGTCAACAAGTAGGAAATTGAGTCAACAAATGTTAAAGATTATGCAGTTTGGATTCAAGTGAGGAGAAAAGACAAGAACACCGCCCCAAGAAGAACTAGAAGTCAGATAAAAATGAACATAAACAAGAAGCTAGGCAAAGTCAAGCTTTGCAAGCTGGTTTAAATTATTGTGTATTAATATATTGCATATTTTTCTTGTTTTTGAGTCTTTTTTAAAATATATAGAAAATTTCCAAGTAAAATTATAATGCAAAGAATCTGTAAAAACATAAAAACTAGAGTCTGTAAAAACATAAAAACTATGTTATAAATATATTGAAATGATAAAACCACAAAAATCACATAAACAAATTTTGTAACCCTAAATGTAAATGATTCTAACCATATAATCCAACCTTTATAATAAAAATCTAATCTTTTATATATATAAAATTCCTCAAACTTTATTTCTAAGCCAAAATCTCATTTATTACCTTTTATTTATAATCATTTTTTATTAAACCAAGTTATAATATTCCCCAAACATTGACATAATAACTTTCTACTTTGTACCAAAAAAATAATATAATTACCTCTTACTTTAATGTCACAGATTTATGGATGATGATACCACATTCAACTTAACTATCAAGTTATCTAAAAGGATATAGAAGTTTGCTTGGAAATTCTAATCCTCTTGGCCTTATCTTTTCACCCAATGTCCTTGTTGAAGTTTGGTTATTTTATTATTTAATGGCCAGCCCTCATGAATTAGAATGAGTATAGGTTGGGCAGTACGCTTGCACGTACTTTAAGGAACTTCGTTTATTGTAGTCACAACGGACCACACGCACTTCTTGGTTTAAGTTAGATGGAGTATAATTTTTTAATCATAAGTTATATGCAAAATTACTAACTTTGGGATGTTTTTGGTAAATAATTAATAAATGGAGTGGAATTATTAGTTAATAAAAAAAATTAGTAGAAATTTGTAAATTTAAATAAAAAATAATATATATCAGAAAT
>APFE031285291.1:42352-53140 GCA_000404065.3 Pinus taeda | reverse complement strand
AGAAAAACAGAGAAAAAGCAGACCGCTCTGATACCACTGATCCAGACTTAAACATGAATGCAACAAATTACAGAGATAACCATATACACAAAGATGCAGCGGAAATAATACTTCATTTCATTAATGGAAAATACTGAAATATGCCTACAACCAAAAATGGAAATAAACCAGCTAGGGCGATCGCAGCTTATCTCTGAGAAGAGATGTGTGGCTACATGCCTCTGAACTATCTTACAATGAGGCTCGAAGGCCTATTTATTGTTGAGAAACAATGGAAAACCCTTCACATTCCAAAACCTAACCCTAGAAGATGAAACGCCAAATTATGGGCCCCGTTTTTGGGTAAGTTGGTACATCAACTTCCTAGGGTCGCGAATTGGTCGTATTATCTCCGTTTGATGCGCATGATAGCCCGTTGGAAAGATCTCTCCGAGGACTACGACGGACAAGATGATTTTTAGACAAAAAAATCGCTAACGGTAGATTTCCCAAAAAACGTCGTTTAAGGCCTCAAAACGGCTCCGAAAGTTTAGGACCTGAAAAACTGCTAAAAATAGTAAATTGTGCTATAATTAAGGAAACTGAAAAAACTGAAAGAAGCACTATAGGGGATCCAAGTGGAATTAGTGGGTGGCCACCAATATCCACCTGGATCACTCTTTTAATAATTTCAAATGGTTTTAAATTGGTTTTGCAATGATTTTATTTTTTCAATGGTTTTGATAAGAGCTTTACATCTATTATTTATCCCTCTCGGTGCTTAAATGCATCCTGGGAAAGATGGATCTATGCTATTCTATAAAGGGCCCTTTTAAATAGTTTTCCTATCAATTTTGACATATTGAAAATCCAATGTTCTACAGGGATACATTCCCATATTTTCCATGCCTTGACGGTGGGGTGCTTGGGAAAATGTTTGTCTAGTATGGGGGACTTGTTTTCCCTTTTTTCCCAAAAGGGAAGTGTCTATGCATAATTACCAGCTAAAGAGAATTGTATTTTTTCTTTCCAATATAAGTGGTCCTGGCAACCCATACAAACAACTCATTTTTATTGTTATGGGGAATCACAAGTACATGATTATATGCTTCATCCATGCACTTGATATGTTTTTGTTATGTGCAAAGTCTTTACTTCTTTAGACCAACTCGATGTCTCTTGAGTGTCTATTGAATCCTTGAGCATTTGAGTGTCTATTGAATCCCTGATGTTTTCACATGATTTGTGTCCAATTGATCATGGTTTTCATGACTGTATAAAATTCATTCTTGCAAGTATATTTGAACTATTTTCAAAGAATCTGATGCATTTACTTTTCGAAAAAATTTCCCATAGTTAATTGCATACTTTCAAGGAGACTTTGTGTGAATATTTCTATTCAATCTTGTTTGTTGTATGATGTGATAATTTTCTTATCAATCTTTCTGCTCTAGATGATCATGTCATATGAAGTGTCTGCCCTTTTTCTTTCCTAGGTAGTCACCAAAGCGGCAACAACCTTTTAATTTTCTTGGGTAACTGGTCCAAACCAGGCATTAATCATTCTCATACATTGTAGTATTGCTTTTACAATGATTAGGTATTTGGCTTACTATTATTATATTGTTTAGTATTTAATAATTTATGCTTTTTAGTTATTTCCTACTTGAATGGAACCACATCTCTCGTTTTTTTTAGTTTATGTTGAATCGTCACAATATACAAAGGAAAACTCAACAGATGTTTCAGACACTATTTATGTTTCTCCAGGTTACAGCGAGTGGAAAGCAAGAGTGGCATATTGTTTCTAGTGTTGGTAATTTCATTGTTATCCGGAAATTCAAACAAGTTAAAAACAATAATCATAAGTGCTACAAGAGCCCAAAGGGACTGAAAAGTTGTTATTGTTACAAGGTTGTTCCAAAAGATGAATCTATTATAGTAGATTCATGCATGATAAGTTCACTATTACAGATAACCCAGAGGCTCCACTGGTTATTGCAACACCCAAGAAAGTGAGCTCTTTCAGCATAGAAACCGAGCAATAATACCAATCTTTTCATTTGTATTTTAGGATATTTTATCCATTATTTCTTCCTTGTCTTCTTCACAATGAAAAACAACTTCCTTCTTGGAACATTTGCCACATTTCCTTGTCACAAACATTGTTAACTCTTAGGCCACTGTCATGTGCCTAAGATATGTTTTTTGGTTCACTTGGTGAACTAATGTAACATTTTTTCTTGACCATACATATTATATTTCAATGCCTATTCCATCTTCCATTCTGGAAATATGTCATAGCATTATGCTTACTATTGTTGCAAATTGTTTTTTGTTTTAAGATAGGTTCTCAATCATAACAAAAATATGAATATGCTTGTATATTTTCCAACCACATTCATTTTTCTTTATACGTGCATGTTCTAGTAGATAGTATTATAACATTTGTTCTTGACCATATGTACTATATTCCAATGCCTATTCCATCTTCCATTCCAGAAATATGTCATAGCACTATGCTTACTACTGTTGCAAATTATTTTTTGTTTTAAGATAGGTTCTTAATCATAACAAAAATATGAATATGCTTGTAGAGTTTCCAACCACATTCATTTTTGTTAGACATACCTATTTTGGTAGACAATATTATAGTTTTCGAAAGGAGTGGCAACTAGGACCACACATCAATTAATCTATAATATTTTTGTGCAATTAATCTATAATGTTTTGTGGATTTGTAAGTTAAAACTTGAAGCAACAACTAATATTAAGAGGGTGGAAGTTGATACTAATTTATGGCCTGTTGTAAAATGTATTTTGTATTTCATGTTAGAACATGTGGTGTTTTTTGCTTAAATTGTTAAAAAAATATTATGTGCACAAACAACTTGTTAATGATAGTAGAATTGATAAAATAAAATAATAAATTATAATGTTTTGAGTGGAACATTACTGGAATGTTTTTAAGAGAAACATGTAAATTTTTGTTTGTTTTGGTCACACATACTTGTTTATATCTATATCTATTATATATATATATATTAATATATATATATATAATATATATATATATATTATATATATATAACCTTATGGCATCCTCTCTCTTCCCCATAATATTGAGATCAGAGTGGCTCAATTGCCAACCACAATAGTGGGGCTAAGTTAGCAGGACTCTGTCTGATTTACTTAAGTCCTCACACTAAATCGTGCCTTTAAACGACATATTCAAACTAGTTGTGCTAACTAACTAGACTTCAAATACTTGAATATATGCAATAATAATAGAACTGGATGTTCTCTTATTTTTAAAATCAAATTGCAATTTGAGAACCACAAAAGTGCAAGTACAAGTAAAGCTATTATTGGGAACTTTTAAGAGCAGGATTTGGTCATCATATTGTTGATTAATGTGTTGGTGAGATGACGTTGTTTTGTAAGTTTTGACAATTTAGCTTGGATAATAGATGGAAAGAAATTTATTTTCCAAATATATCTGGTTCCAATATGGTAGGTGCC
Organism: Pinus taeda; assembly: GCA_000404065.3. NCBI lineage: Eukaryota > Viridiplantae > Streptophyta > Pinopsida > Pinales > Pinaceae > Pinus > Pinus taeda. The sequence goes on along the minus strand of APFE031285291.1, from coordinate 49,639 downwards.
TAGATTTCAAGCTTTGGAAAATTGGTCACTATGTTTATACATTTTATATAGCCTCAGATATATACTTCTCAGATAATTTTCAAGATGGGTGGAAAATCACTGAAGAAATCAATGGTGTTTTACTGTGAATGACCATCCGCGATTTTATTTAGTTCCTTGGTAGGAAACCTATGCTTATGTTCAAATTTGAATGTATGTTGTGGCTTCACCATTAAAACATATATGGTCTAGTCACTTGGCCTCTTGGCTAACTTTATTTGCAAGTATTATTTTTCTTTTTAATAGAAACAAAGATTCATAACGATGATTTAAAAACAACCTCAACTTTAGGCATATAATTTATGGAGTGATAGGAGTTACTCAAAATTCCTTGAGATTATTAAACAATTCACAGTTATAAGGAATGTGTAGTATAGGGTTGTACCATTCATTAAACGCGTGTTTTATAGCCCTGAAATGTGTTTTCAGTTGAACAAACATGTCTCGGAAATGCATTTCATACAATTGGAAATGAAAACTATCATAAACGCATTTGCATATTGTATTGGCATTGTTATAACCAAAATGGGTTTTTTCACCGGCTTGGATAACAAATAATTTTAAGTTTAAAAAAAAAATTGATAAAAGTGAAATTGAGAAACGTCAATTTTTACTTCAATTTTTATAACTATTATTCATTGTTCAATAAATCGATTACATTTAAGAGTCCTTAATGAATCCTAGAGTGTGAATGAACCGACAACGAAGCGAAGGGAGGGGTAGATACCCCTTAACCACCTTGAAATAAGTCTGGTAAATAATAATCTAATATAGTAGATAATATTGTTCTAACTGTGTAAGCAAAACAAAAAAGCAGATTCTTATGCCATAGCTCCAACGTAATAGTCAGACTATGGAGATAGCCAACGGGAAACCTGAAAGGAAAAGACCGATATTTGTTGAGTTGAGCATTCCAAAAATATCAAACGAAACAATTCCACTTCACCAAAGGGAGTATCATGAAACCCTAACCTCTCACTAAATAAGAACATAGCAATGGTAACTTAGTATATAATTCCCATAATGTAAGGGGTTTAGGGTTTAATAACTTTTCTTTCGCACTACCTTCTGATTGTATAGTTGAACAAATTTGGATCCTCTAACATATAATCCAAAGGTGCAGAGTGATGATAAGTTAGCGGGAGGGAAGTTATTCTTAGTGGGAATGCATTACAGCGTAAATATCATCACTACTAACAATATCATCTACGCCGAGAGGTACTCTACAGCCCAATATGGGAGAGATGTTGTCATTACATTAGAATAAATAAAATAATAATGACATTAAAAATTAAAAAATGTTAATAAAAACAAATTCTTTCAATATTGAGCATAAATATTGATAACAAAAAAATATTTCTATGTTCCTTATAAAGAAAACAATTTGATGTTCACCCTAAATAACATAAATAAAGTATAAAGTAATTGATAGTAAAAATTTCTAATTTCGTCCATACGTGTTGCTTTCTACTATTTAGAATGAGGGGGATGTTTAATTGCTTCATCACTCAACATGGAGATTACACATGACATTTAAAATAGCATTAGTATTACAACCTACTATTAGGGAGATGCCAAACCCATGCCATGCTCAACATAGAGTTGACCTGAGGTATTTAACAAGGAAATATTAATAACAAAGAAGTTCAGTGTCAACCATAAATAAAATACTTCAATTTCCATATTAAGTAACATAATTTTATATCATGATGACTCACCCCAAAAGCTGAGGTGGATGCCTTTGTGGTAACTAGCCCACGTGATCCCTTCCCGCGCTCGTATGCACCTGGGTTTTTTGGTGAGGTTTTAATGGAGCATTAACTCTACCACCTTCTCGAGGTTGTCTTGGTCTCCGTATTATGGTTCTATGGCGCGGGTTTTGATTGTAGCTTGGGTTATTGTTGCTGCTAGTTTCACTCTGCTCCTCTATGCCCTTACCTAGTTCCTTTTGCCCGATGGTAATGACTCTCTACCTCCCACTGTTTGCTGGTTCCAGTCTTGGATCTGGTTCTATGTTACTGGGTAATGTTAAGATGTTGTACCGATGAGTTTCGTGGCTGCTTCTTGCGTGGTTCCACGAAACAATGCTGGGCTTCGTGGTCATCCTGGGTATGCGGTTATTCCTTTGTAGTTTTAATCAATTTGCTGCACTTCTGATTTGTTTCTATTGTGTTTGACTGTAACTATGGCGCGCATTCTTATCAGGTCCTCAGCCCAACTTCCCTGGTGACCGTTCAGCTCTAGAACAAGGTAACCTCTCTGTTCTGATTTCAGGCTCCCTCTTTGCTTTTCTTCTGCTAACAATTCCTCTCCTTGTGAGCAACTCGGGTTTCATGGCGCTGTGGTCATGGCTCGAATGTTGTTGGTCTTGGGTTCGGCTATGGAACCAGCTCTCCACTTCAGGTAACCTTCAGGGTACTCATCTTTACCCTTCTCTTGGTTTATTCTCCATATAACAGGTTATGTTGCCTCTCTAATCATTGTTTCTTGACTGTGCAGGTGATTCGCTCCTCTGTGGTGGCGAAAAGGGTTTGGTCCTTGACGGTTTTTGTTCCTTCACTCTTCCGTTCTGGTCTCCACTTGAACCGGGTAGGGTCCTTCTTGTTTATCTTATACAGTGCCTATAGGTTGGTTTTTATAGAGACAAAGTCTCCTTTTTTTGTTGGTCCTCAGTTTTGTCTGTCCGTTGAAAATTCTGGGTCGTTAGTTGGTCATTGGTGTTTCTGGCTCTACTAAGATTTTGGCTGAGAACTCGAATATGATTTTGTGCAGTTCAGCTCTAGATGTTGAGCGTGGTCCTGTCTCTATTTGTTTAGTTGGTCCTGGGTCACATAAACCCGTCTTGGTTTGCAATGAAATATCTTAGCATTGTTTGGCGATTGTATTTTTTTTGGAAGGCACTATGCCTTATGCTCTAAACCTATGTTGGGTCACAGGATGTTGTCTCTGGCTATAACAAATGTTTATGCAATATATGTGTATATATTTATAGAAATGATGAATCTCCTACTTGTAAGAACTTCAATGATTTGCTTTCATAAAGTACCTGAATGAATTTGCTTGTAGTGTTTAGTTGCTTGATGTGATGCATAGACTCGTTAATAGTCCCTCAATCATGTAATTAACTTTGTACACAATACCAGTAATTCATAATAACAATTGTTGGATACCTGAAATGCTTCTCTTTATTGTCTTAAAATATTCTGTCAGTGTTTACATTATCTGGTGTCTATTCTCCTTTTTGGAAGCAACCCTTGGTTCATATTTTGATTGTGTATTTAAGCTACTGGTAGCCTCATTCGGTTGAGGAACTACCTGCAGTTGCAATTTGCAGTTACATTCTTTTTTGTTGTCATTCAAGTATTAATCTATTTAAGACTATTCCCTAATCTATTTACTTTCAAAAATAAAAAGTAACAACATTGGCTGTGACAACATTCTTGAAAAGAAATAATAATAAAAGTAAACTAAAAAGTAAATTTTAAAAGAAATCTTAAAACAGAATGTCCAGTTGTCGCCTCCCTAATTGGATGCTCCTGCATCAGGCTCCTGGGGTGAATGAAACTCATGGCTCTTGTCCATGAGCTCTTCAATCGAATACCCGACACGTTGAATCTGTCCGGCATCCAACCAGGAACTGTCCTCAATTGGATGGTCCTTCCACTTAACCAAGCACTGCAAGTACTCCTTTCGGCGTGTCCGCTTAACTACCTAAGTGTCCAGTGTTTGGTCAATCTCCAAAGTCTTCACTGGGGGCATCTATCTGATCCATGTCCCTGTCTCTTCGTCTCCCTGGGTGTCCCATATGTGTCATGTTGAACTGTCCTTTGTATTAGTAGAAATATAAGGGTATAGGTCTGCTACATTGAAAATGGGCGAGATCCCAATACCCGGGGGTAATTGAAGTTCGTATGCGTTGGTAGAGAATTTCCATAGTATCCGGCAAGGCCCTATCTTTTTCAATTTAAGCTTGTTATATTCTCCTTTAGGAACCTCTCTTTTCATAGGTGTGCCACTACCAGGTCTCCTACATTAAATTGCACTTCTCATCGTTTTAAATCTGCCTTCTGCTTATATCTTTGGTTGTTGTTCTACAATTTAGCTTTCACCTGTTCGTGAATATCGTTAATCATTCTGGCGAAATATTCTCCGTCAGCACTCCTCCATTCCAACCGACCCAAATCTCGTAACTCGTGCACTCCACGGGGGTGCATGTCATATAGGATCTGGAAAGGGCTTCTACCTATACTCTTGTTGGGTGAATCATTATAAGCGAACTCTGCTTGTGCGAGTATGCGATCCCACTGTCGTGAATTCTCCCCAACTAGACTACGTAGTAGATTTCTGAGACTTTGGTTTACTACCTCAGTTTGCCCATTGGTTTGTGGATGATAAGTTGAGCTGAAGTTCAGTCTAGTATCTAATTTCTTCCACAAAGTCTGCCATAAATGGCCCGTAAACTTAATGTCCCTATCTGAAATAATAGACTTTGGTAAGCCATGCAGTCTGAAAATTTCTGTGAAGAATAAATGGGCTACATGCGTGGCATCACTGGTCTTTTTACAAGGAATAAAATGTGCCATCCTAGTAAATCGATCCATTACTACCATGATTGAATCGTACCCTTTTTGTGTCCTCAGCAAACCCAAGACAAAGTCTAAACTGAATGAGTCACATGGCCTGTCTGAAACAGGTAAGGGCATATACAGTCCCGTATTTTGACTATGTCCCTTTGCTAGCTGACACATCTTACATCTAGCTACATACCATTGTACATCTCAACACATCTTTGGCCAATAATAGAAATGACTTACTTGGCCCAAAGTCTTGTCTATGCCAAAATGTTTAGCGAGACCACCACTATGTTTCTCCTTAATTAATTTCTCCCTCATTGAACATTTTGGAATACACAATTGTCCTCCCTTGAACAACAACCCTTCCTGTATGTTATAATCTAACCACAAACTTGTTAGAAATAATATTGAGAAGGGGGGGGGGGGGTGAATCAGTATTATCAAACCTCTTATCAATTTATACAAATATTTTCAGATCTGACAATTGAAACTTGGCATATACCTTCCAAACTTATAATTTAATTTATTCTTTAGATGTTTGTCATTAATCTGTATGTGAGAACCATAGAATAATGAGCAGGAATAGACAATCACACCAAGGAACATAAGATGTAAGGTGGAAACCCAATGTGGGTGAAAACCACATGCTGCAATATGTCTCTATCTTGTTTGAATTAGAAACTTCTTCTTACAATGATTTTGTACTGGTGCAGTCTTTTACCAGTACGCAGGCTGCAACCTGCAGAGAGCAACAGCCCTCTCTTGTTTTCCAGCTTCTTCTGGAAGGGAGCTACAACCCCCTTAGCTCTTGTACTAGTTGAAATACTAGTACGTAGGTGCTGACCTACAGAAGGCTACAACCTTCTCTTTTCTTCCAGGGACCAACGTTTCATAAATTTTCACAACTGGATCCAAAACATCAAGTACATGTGCATCACCCAATCTCCTTTAAACAAATAACTTCTCAGAATGCAGTAACCAAAAAATAACACCAGTAACCAGACACCAATTTAAACCCAGATCTCTGCAGAAACAGATAAAAGACAACTAAAATATATTTCAGGAAAGGTCCGCAACTTCAACGAAGGAAACCTACGGATATCCACACTTCTACCATGACGAGTCTGTGCAACTCCGCACCTGCACTATCTACTGTTCAGCGCACCTCCGCACCTACTCTACCGATTCAACTGTGCACCTCCGCACCTGCTTCTTCTTAGGTTCTCCACACCTTCGCACTTTCTTCTTCTTTGGTGCTGCGCACCTCCGCACTGCGTCGTTGCTGCTCCTGTGCACCTACAGATTTAGATAGTTTATCATTTCTCAAACATACCCCAGACTTTCAAATTCACAGATCCGTTCAAGCGCCAAAGAGATCTCGACCCATCAGTAGATCTGACTTATAATGCTCAGGTTTCTTCTTGATTCAGGTTCAACTATAACTCACCAACCGATTATCAAAAATTCAGATCTTACAATTCTTAAGATATTCAACACCCTTGTACTTAGCCAACTGATCTTTTTTCCTTTTTATAGCTAAGGCCTTACTCAAACCATGGATTAAAACCATTGAGAAACAATACTATGGATCAAAAACATTGGTTCAATCTTTTAGATGCAAAACCACAGACCAAAACCATAGGATCAAAGACGTCGGACTAAATACCATGGACCAAACATAAGATGCGTGATTTTCTCTGCATGAAAGTCCATGCATTTTAGGTTCGCACCTTTTGTGTGAAAGACCTACGAACATATCCACACCTTTTCAACAGTTCTCCTACGCAACCTGCAGATGACCGCATCTTTTGATCTATGCACCTACGGAACTAGAAAATAACTTTGTTGCACTATAATTTATCATCTGAGATAAGTGGGTTTCCATCAAGTACAACATATGTATCATAATGCCAACAATCTCCCCCTTTCGACTTGATGGCAACAACATCCAATCACTCTCCCCCTTTGACATCAAGGGCAAAGGGCGGACCTCATTCTGCTAACCATACTCCCCCTGAGTACCTGCTGAAAACTTTGAACGAGCTCCCCCTTTGTATATGCTCTGTGCTGAAATGCTATTTGCAAAAAGATGTTCTACAAGAAAGAAAATGACTCCATACATCATAAGTAACCTTCCTATCATTAAGACTCATACATACATCCATCTCTCATCCAAGTGGGAATACACAAGATAAACAAAAATCATTCATCCCAGGCATAGTGGGGAAACCAAAATAGGTCGTTACATGACCTTGATATGAAAATAAGTACATGACATAGAGACAAGAACAGCTATCATCAGCAGAATCAACCTTTAGACTAGCACACATTGATCTACTCCACCAAAAAACTCTTGAGAAATCAAACCAAGGGCTTCTAAGATAATTCCAACAATGCATCATTAGAAGAATATATGCTCCCCCTGAACCTGTTCCAGATGATCTTTGATAGACCCATTCGACCCACATAGACCGGAAAATGTACGTGTATCCACATGCGTGCAACAGACAAGATTCAATAGTAGGATGATGCATCAACAACCCCCAACTTCTGTCTGAGGTATTCAAATGTCTCCCTGGGCAATGGTTTGGTGAGTATATCAACAACTTGTTCCTTGGAGGGAACATACTCCAATTTGACCTTTTGTTCCAGCACTTGTTCCCAGAGAAAATGA
>APFE031285291.1:24164-41865 GCA_000404065.3 Pinus taeda | reverse complement strand
AAATGATACTTGATTGGTATGTGCTTGGTCTTTGAATGCATGACTGGGTTCTTTGAAATGCTGATTGCACTTGTATTATCACATAAGATGGTGATAGGTGGAGTACAAGTGATTTGAAAATCCTGCAAAGTTTGCATCATCCAAAAGAGTTGTGTGCAACAAGATGCAGCAGCCACATATTCTGCTTCAGCTGTAGATAAAGCAATCGAACTTTGTTTCTTGCTGAACCAATATACTAATCTGGAACCCATAAAGAATGCACCACCACTAGTGCTTTTTCTGTCATCCACGCTTCCAGCCCAATCTGCATCTGTATAAACATGAAGAGTGAGATCTGTATCTCTAGGATACCATAGACCATAGTTTTGAGTTCCTTGAAGATACTTGAAAATTCTCTTTACTGCCTGAAGATGAGTTTCCTTTGGATTTTCCTGAAATCTTCCAACTATTCCCACTGCATGCATGATGTCTGGTCGAGTTCCTGTTAGATAGATAAGACTACCAATCATAGATCTATAGGTTGGTTGATGCACTGCTGCCGAGTCATCATTTGCGCTGAGGCTGCATCCTGTCACCATCGGGGTACATATAGGTTTCAAATCCTCCATCCCATATTTCTTCAAGATCTGCTTGAGGTACTTGGTTTGAGATAAAAAGATACCACCTTCATTTTGTTGGATTTGTAAACCAAGAAAATATGTCAGCTCTCCAATCAAGGACATTTCGAATTGTTTCTACATCACCAAGGCAAAATTTTGACTCATAGCTTCTTCATTGCTGCCAAATATGATATCATCAACATACACAACAAGTATTAGCAATTTGTCATTTGCAATTTTTATATAAAGATTGCTATCTGTTGATCCTTTTGAAAAACCTTGTTGATCAAGGTATTTTTCCAAATGATAGTACCAAGCCCTTGGAGCCTGTTTAAGACCATAGAGAGCTTTCTTAAGTCTGCATACAAGTTTTGGATCATTTCCAAGAATGAATCCATCTGGTTGCTCAATGTACACTTCTTCTTCTAAGTCTCCATTCAGAAAGGCAGATTTCACATCCATTTGAAATACTTTGAATTTCTGAAAGCTAGAGAGAGCAAGGAACATTCTGATGGCCTCAAGTCTAGCAACGAGAGCAAAAGTTTCTTCAAAGTCTATTCCTTCTTGTTGAGCATACCCTTTACAAACAAGTCTGGCCTTATTTCTAACAACTTCCCCATTTTCATTCAACTTGTTTTTGAATATCCATTTAGTCCCTATGACATTCTTATCTTTTGGTCTAGGAACCAACTCCCAAGTGTTGTTCTTTTCAATCTGCTCAAGTTCATCATCCATTGCCTTGACCCAGCATTCATTGTTGCATGCCTCTTTTACATTTTGCGGCTCAGTGGAGGAGAGTAATGCCAAATAGCTTGAAGCTTCTACTATTGTTCTTCTTGTTTGTATACCAGCCTCTTTCTGCCCCAAAATCTGAGATTTTGGATGATTCTTCTGAACGTACCTGGATGGAGTCTTTTCTTCTATCCTTATCTATTCTTCTGGTGCCTCATGGGTCTCTTCTTCTTCATCATGAATCTGATTTGATGTTGATTGATAGTCTTCTTTATCTTCGAAATCTTCATCTTACCTGCCTAGGAGTGTTTTCATTTTCATCAACCACTACATCAATACTTTCAACAATTTTTCCAAGCCTTTTATTGTAACACTTGTATGCTTTAGTGTGGGGAGAGTAACCGAGAAGAATGCCTTCATCTACTCTAGGTTCAAACTTGCCAAGATTTTCATCAGTATTTTTGATGTAGCATTTACTCCCAAAAAATTTGAAATATTTAACCAAAGGAGTCTCACCATACCATAGTTCGTGAGGAGTCTGAGTGCTATTCACCCGGACATATGTCTTGTTGAGAACAACAACTGCAATAAATGCAGCTTCGCCCCAGAAAGTTGTGGGAGTTCCAAACTCATCCAACATAGCACGAGCCATTTGTTGAACTGTTCTATTCATTCTTTCCACTACTCCATTTTGCTGAGGAGTCCTTGCAGTAGAGAATTCTCTTCTTATTCCATGTTCTTTAAAAAAATCGAAAAAATCATTTGAGGTAAACTCCCCACCTCTATCAGACCTGGGGCATTTAATTTTGTGATCTGATTTGTTTTCAACCAAGGCTTTGAAAGATTTGAATTTTTTGAAGGCTTCGTCTTTGTGCTTCATAAGTCCTATCCAACACATCCTGGAAAAGTCGTCAATGAATAATATAAAGTATTCTTCTCCCCGAGGTGACCTTTTCATAGATGGACCACATACATCAGTATGGATAAGTTCAAGTGGCCTGCTAGCTGATCCTTCCTTCTCAAGGAAGTTAGTTCTGGTTTGCTTACCAAACTGACATGATTTGCATATTATATTGTCTGGAATTCTGATGTCTATAAAACCACGAACTGCCTGGTATTTGCATGCTTTCCTTATTTGATAGAAGCTTAGGTGCCCCAATCTCCGGTGCCATAGCCAGTGTTCATCATTCTTGCTTAGATAGCATTGATGTTGTCCTTCTTTGAATATGTATAAATTATTTGGAGTTCTTATACCTTTGATCACTATTTCTCCTATATCAAGATCACGAACACTACATCCATTTGATCGAAATATTACCTCAATTCCTTGATCGCACATCTGACTGACACTCAATAGATTATGCTTTAAGCCATCAACATACATAACATTTCCAGCTTTGACCTTTTCTTTCAACAGAACAGAACCTTTACCTTTTATGAGCGCAGGGGTGTCATTTCCAAATGAGACCTTCTTCTCCTTTTTTAAGGCACTATATGACTGAAGTTTTTCCTTATCACCTGTCATATGTTTTCAACATCCATTGTCGATGTACCATTGATTTTCCTGCCCTTCCGCATATAAGGTTATACCACATCTTTCTGGTTACAGTTCTTTCATTCTCCATGTTTTGGCACTTGAGGCTTGTTCCTTCTGAGTTGTTTGCTGAAACCTAATCCTGCATTCAGAATCTTCATGACCGAAGTTGTTACAAATAGAACATTCAATTTCGTTTTCAAGGGATGAAAAGTTATTGTAGGTCCTTTTTGTGATTCCAGTCATGCTTCTTCATTTTTGAGCTTCTCTAGTCATGATTGTCTTATAGGCAACACATTGAGCTGCTTTATGACCAAAGTTATGACAAGAGAAACATTGGCCATTGAAGAAACTCCTGTGATTATCATATCTACCAGTCGGATGATTGTAGTCTCTATTGACATCCATTCTTGAGACAAATTGAGAAGGTTTTACCTGTGGCTGGTTGTAGCTTCTGTTCATCCTTAAAGTAGATTGCCCTCAATTTACCTGGTAGTCTTTGTTCATTCTTAAGGTAAATTGTCCCTGATTTACTTGGTGGGCAGCATTGTGCCTTTGATTGTCAACCTTTTCACTTCTCCTTTCTGCATCAAGATAAATTTTGGAGGTGGAAGGCTTCTGCACTTGAGATGATTCTTCATTATATCCCAGACTTGTCTTGATTAGTGGTGAGCACTGCACTTTGATAATCTCATCTAAAGTTTCAGATCCTTTAGTAAATCTAAGATTAAGAGCTTTTGTTTTCTCAATCTCTTTTCTAAGTCCCACAATTTCTCATTCTAACTTTTCATGATGTTTTTCCTTTTCAGCAAGTTGGAATTGCAAAGTATCTATGATCATATTCTTTTCTTCTAAGCAAATTTTGAGATTAGAAATCTCTTCATAGAGACCTTCTTCCTCTATAGCATCCAAGAAATCATCATCTTCAAAAGCCATTAAAAGTCTATACTTATTACCTTGTTCATCTTCATCACTATTTGAAAGTCCATCACTGTCTTCATGAGTGTAATAGCTTTTCTTATTTACATTATGTTTCTTGTTCCATCTAACAGGTTCCTTACCTTTGTCAAGCTTATCCTTATGAGGACATTTGGTAGCATAGTGACCAACTCTTCCACAAGCAAAGCATTTGAAGGGTAACTTACCTCTGAATCTTCTAGAACCCCGTTGAAGGTTCTTGACAAAATTTGATTCTTCCTCTTCTTCTGACATATGCCCTAACTCATAGTAATCTCCTTTGCCTGAAGCCTTGAACGTGGCTTCTCTTCTGTCTGATGGTCATCCTTTCCTCATTTCGTAAGCAGTTAGAATTCCGTGTACCTGCGACATGGTAATTTTCTGTAGATTCTCCTTTTCTTCTATAGCAGAAACTTTTGATTCAAACTTAGGAAACAAAGATCTTAGAACCTTTTCAACCACAACAGCCTCTTTTATTTCTTCACCCAAGTTTTTCATACAATTAACAATCTCATCTATACGTTGGAAATAGTTAGCTACACTTTCGTCATTGTACATTCTGAGATTCCCATACTGAATTCTAAGGGTTTGAAGTTTTGCTCGTTTTACCTATTCATCTCCTTCATAGCTCTGAACGGTCTTGTCCCATATTTCCTTAGCGGATTTATACTGCATAACCTTGACGAATTCTGACTGGGATAGACATCCTAATAGAGTATTGACTGTTTTTGCATTGGTTTCATATTTCTTCTTCTCAGCTGGATCTATTGGAGTTGCTGATGGAAATGTGTACCCTGTATTTATGATATCCCAGACTTTTGTACCAAGAGATTGAAGATAGGCTGTGACTCTTTCCTTCCAATTGATGAAGTTGGTCCCATCAAAAATTGGTGGCCTGATCAATGCTTCTCTCTCGCAGTTGCTCATGATGATAGATCTTCCTTCAAGCGATCAAGCTTCTTCTGAAGGACCAACTCTGATATCAATTGTTAGAAATAATACTGGGAGGGGGGGTGAATCAGTATTCTCAAACTCTTATCAATTTATACAAATATTTTTAGATCTGACAAATGAAACTTGCATATACCTTCCAAACTTATAATTTAATTTATTCTTCAGATGTTTGTCATTAATCTGTATGTGAGAACCATAGAATAATGAGCAGGAACACAAAATAGACAGTCACACCAAGGAACACAAAATGTAAGGTGGAAACCCAATGTGGGTGAAAACCACCTGCTGCAATATGTCTCTATCTTCTTTCAATTAGAAACTTCTTCTTACAGTGATTTTGTACTGGTGCAGTCTTTTCCCAGTACGCAAGCTGCAACCTACAAAGAGAAACAACCTTCTCTCGTTTTCCATCTTCTTCTGGAAGGGAGATACAACCCCCTTAGCTCTTGTACTAGCTGAAATAATAGTACGTAGGTGCTGACCTACAGAAGGCTACAACCTTCTCTTTTCTTCCAGGGACCACATTTGATAAATTTTCAAACTGGATCCAAAACATCAGTACATGTGCATCAGCCAATCTCCTTTAAACAAATAACTTCTCAGAATGCAGTAACCAGAAAATAACACCAGTAACTAGACACCTATTTAAACCCAGATCTCTGTAGAAACAGATAAAAGACATCTAAAATATATTTCAGGAAAGGTCCGCAACTTCACCGAAGGAAACCTGCGGATATCTGCACTTCTGTTGTGACGAGTCTGTGCAACTTCGCACCTGCACTGTCTACTGTTCAGTGCACCTCCGCACCTGCTCTGCCGATTCAACTGCGCACCTTTGCACCTGCTTCTTCTCTGGTTCTGCGCACCTTCGCACCTGCTTCTTCTCTGGTGCTGCGCACCGTTACCGCTCCTGCGCACCTCCGGAATTAGACAGTTTATCAGTTCTCAAACATACCCCAGACTGTCAAATTCATAGATCTATTCAAGCACCAAAGAGATCTTGACCCATCAGTAGATCTGACTTATAATGCTCTGGTTTCTTCTTGATTCAGGTTCAACTATAACTCACCAACCGATTATCAGAAATTCAGATCTTACAATTCTTAAGATATTCAACACCCTTGTACTTAGCCAGTTGATCTCCTTTCCCTTTTATAGCCAAGGCCTTACTCAAACCATGGATCAAAACCATTGAGAAACAATACTATGGATCAAAAACCTGGGTTCAATCTTTTAGATGCAAAACCACAGACCAAAACCATAGGATCAAAGACGTTGGACTAAATACCATGGACCAAACATAAGATGCGTGATTTTCTCTGCATAAAAGTCCATGCATTTTAGGTTCGCACCTTTTGTACGAAAGACCTGCGAACATATCCGCACCTTTTCAATGGTTCTCCTGTGCAACCTGCCGATGACCGCATCTTTTGATATGTGCACCTACGGAACCAGTAAATAACTTTGTTGCACTATAATTTATCATCTGAGATGAGTGGATTGCCATCAAGTACAACATACGTATCATAATGCCAACAAAATTGTTGTCTCTCAACAGCGGATTCTGGCAAGCTTCATATGCTTCCCTAAAATCTACATCTGTCTCATACAGATCTCTAAGATGATCAAAGCCCAACACCTGTACTCTGCTTTCCTGTAAAATCAAACTTCTTCTGCTTAAAACGTCTGCCACTTTGTTGGCTTGTACACTGATGTGTTTCAACACAAACATGAAACTCTAGAGATATTCCACCCACTTTGCATGTTTATGATTCAGCTTATGTTGCTGCATGACATATTGCAAAGTAGAATTGTCTGAAAATAGAACAAATTCATTTCCCAGCAAGTAGTGTCTCCAATGTTTTAGCGCTTGCATAACTGCATAGAATTCCTTGTCATAGGATGTATATTTCTGTCTACTCCCATTTAATTTCTCAATGAAATAGGCCACTGGTTTATCCTCTTGACTCAATACCACTCCAATGGCTATCCCACTGGCATCGCAACGAACTTGAAAAAGTTTGTTGAAATCTGGTAACCTCAAAATGGATCTTTCAGTGATCTTCTTTTTTAGCAGCTGAAAGCTCTTTGCAACCGACTCAGTCCAATGAAAAGGTTGATTTTCTTTCTTAACGGTGTCCACCATGGGTGCACAAATCCTACTAAAATCTTTTATAAACTTCCGGTAAAAACTTGCTAGCCCATGAAAACTCCGTACTTCAAATAAACTTTTTGGGGACAGCCAGCTAAATATGGCGGAAACCTTTTCTAGATCCATCTTTAACTCATTCTCTGAAATCATGAATCCCAAATAAATCAACTCCTTCTTACAAAACGTACATTTCTTCAAATTCAACAACAATTATTCTACTGTAATTTTTCCAAGACACACCTAACGTGTCGGAAATTCTCTTCCCTAGTCTTACTAAAAATAAGGATATAATCCAAATACAGAATAATGAACTTCCTGATATATTCTTTCAGCATCTTGTTCATTAAGTGCATGAATGTGTTGGGTGCATTGCTCAACCCAAATGGCATGACTAGCCATTCATACAGACCCTCATTGGTTTTGAAAGTAGTATTCCACTTGTCTCCTTCTCAAATTTGTATCTGATGATAACCACTTTTTAAATCAATCTTTGAAAAATACGTTGCTCCACTCAAGCAGTCTATCATATCGTCCATTCGTGGTAAAGGAAACCTGTATCTAATGGTAATCTTATTGATTGCTTGAGAGTCAGTACACATCTGCCACTCTCCTCCTTTCTTAGGAACTAAGACTATTTGAACTACACACGGACTTAAATTTTCCCGAATCAACCCTTTTTCCAACAAATCCTGCACCTGTTTCCTAATCTCCTCATTGTCCTTTGGACTCATTCGGTAAGCAGCTTTGTTGGGTAAACTAGCTCCTGGGATGAAATCAATATGGTGGCTGATACTCTATTTTGGGGGTAACTTATCTGGCAAATCATCTACTACTATATCGCCGAATTCCTGTAACATATCTTGAATTTCCTTTGGCAAATCCTTAATTTCAGTATGAATTAACACTGTCCTCGGCCTCCACACAATTGCAAACTTTGTTTCACCATCTCCAATCTGTTGTAGGAACTCTTTTCCTCCTAATAATAATGCCTTTGTCCCAGTGCTCTATGTTGTGTCCTCATCCTTCATGGGTACCAACGTATGCTTGATCCCATCTTTCGCAAACTTATAAAACTTTGTCTTCCCATCATGCACTACCTTTCTGTCATATTGTCATGGTCTACCTAGTAGTATATGGCCCACATCCATCAGCATAATGTCACATGTCACCTTATCCTTATACCTACCAATATGAAATTCCACTTCACACTGCTCATCAACAAGTAGTTGATGCCCTTTCTGTAACCAAGACACCAGGTATGGGGTTTGGTGTTTCAGTCTTTTTAAACCCAGTTTCTCTACCATCTCTATGGCTACCAGGTTATCAGTGCTTCCACTATCAATGATTAGTTTACAGCACTTCCCATGCGACTTACACACAATCTGGAACAGGGCTTTCTGTTGTGTCTGGTCAGCTAACTCTTTATTTGGCTTCAAAAAAACTTTGTTCAACACCAAGGCCTATCATGTTTCAGGCATGTTCTCCACTTCTTGAGGTGGGGCCTCAGCTTCCTCTGGTTGAGAAACATATGCTCCTCTTTGTCCAGCTTGATCACTTTTAGGACATTCAAAAGACCGGTGTCCCCATTTGTGACACTTGTAACACTAATAGGCATTCCCCCTGCCTCTACCATTACCTCTCCCTCGCTAGTAAGGCCTTCCCCCTCTAGTGTTACCTTCTTTCTCAGTTGACCCTGCAGTTTTTGAACTGCTGCCTTCCACACTGTTGTTGGCAGTTCTTCCTCTGCCAAAGGATTGTCCCCTTCCTTGGCCGGATCCACATCCTCTCTTGGAATTTTGTCTCCCAGTGATCTTCTCCTCTGCTTTTAAAGCACTTTAATATGCTTCTTTTATAGATTTGGGAGAGAGAATACTAATCTCATCTAGTATCTCCATCCATAATCTATTCACAAACCTTGATGTCTTTTCTGGGGTATCTTCGACATAACCCGCTCACAAATTTACTCTATAAAATTCTTCCGTATATTCCTTCACAGTCATTGCTCTTTGTTTCGGGTTCTGTACCTTTCCATATAGAGAAATCCGATAGTCTTTAGGTAAAAACTTACCTTTCATTTTGGCAATCATTCTAGTCCACTTTTTAATTGGTGGCTTATTTGATCTCCTTCACTCTACCTGCACACTATCCCACCACAGTGTTGCATGCCCCTTCAATTTTGTAGCTGCAAATCTGACCCTCCTATCCTCACTGACTTCCTCACATTCGAAGTACTTATCCAACTCGCTAATCTAGTCCAATAATACTTTAGTGGATAAACTGCCATCATAGGTTGACAGTTCAGGCTTCGGTTTGTTTCTTTCTAACAAAACAGATTTCAACAACCTTATCTCTAGCCCTTCCTCATCAGACCCATCTGTCATAGCTGCAGCTTCTTCTTCACTATCGTCACCACCTTCTGGATCCTTGCTTCTACTGTTGCTAATCTGGCACTTAGGATCCTGATTTCCTCACGTAGTCCTTCGTTGGCTACCCTCTTAATAGCTTTACCTCTACCCCTTCTTCCTACCTCCATAATTTTTCCTTTCTTCCCTAAGGAAAGATCTACTCTGATACCAAAATTTGATGACTCACCCCAAAAGTTGAGGTGGATGCCTTTGTGGCAACTGGCCCACGTGATCCCTTCCCGCGCTCGTATGCACCTGGGGTTTTTGGTGAGGTTTTAATGAAGCATTAACTCTGCCACCTTCTCTAGGTTGTCTTGGTCCCCGTATTATGGTTCTATGGCATGGGTTTTGGTTGTAGCTTAGGTTATTGTTGCTGCTAGTTTCACTCTACTCCTCTGTGCCCTTACCTAGTTCCTTCCGCCCGATGGTAATGACTCTCTGCCTCCCACTATTTGTTGGTTCCGGTCTTGGCTCTGGTTCTATGTTACTGGGTAATGTTAAGATGTTGTACAGACGAGTTTCATCGTTGCTTCTTGCATGGTTTCACAAAACAATGTTGGGCTTCATGGTCGTCCTGTGTATGCAGTGATTTCTTTGTAGTTTTAATCGGTTTGCTACACTTCTCATTTGTTTTTGTTGTGTTTCACTGTAACTATGGTGCGCATTCTTATAAGGTCCTCAGCCCGACTTCCCTGGCGACCGTTCGACTCTAGCACAAGGTAACCTCTCTGTTCCGATTTCAGGGTCCCTCTTTGCTTTTCTTCTGCTAACAATTCTGCTCCTTGTGAGCAGCTCGGGTTTCGTGGCTTGAATGTTGTTGGTCTTGGGTTCGGCTATGGAACCATCTCTCCACTTCAGGTAACCTTCAGGGTACTCATCTTTACCCTTCTCTTGGTTTATTCTCCATATAACTGGTTATGTTGCCTCTCTAATCGTTGTTTCTTGACTGTGTAGGTGATTCGCTCCTCTTTGGTGGCGGCAAGGGTTTGGTCCTTGACGGTTTTTGTTCCTTCACTCTACCGTTCTGGTCTCCACTTGAACCGGGAAGGGTCCTTCCTGTTTATCTTATATAGTGCATGTAGGTTGGTTTTTATAGAGACAAAGTCTCCTTTTTATGTTGGTCCTCAGTTCTGCTTGTCCGTTGAAAATTCTGGGTCGTTAGTTGGTCGTTGGTGTCTGTGGCTCTATTGAGATTTTGGTTGAGAACTCGAATGCGATTTTGTGCAGTTCGGCTCTAGATGTTGAGCATGGTCCCATCTCTATTTGTTTAGTTGGTCCTGGGTCACAGAAACCCGTCTTGGTTTGCAATGAAATATCTTAGCACTGTTTGGCGATTGTATTTTTTTGGAAGGCACTATGCCTTATGCTCTGAACCTATGTTGGGTCACAGGATGTTGTCTCTGGCTATAACAAATGTTTATGCAATATATGTGTAATATTTATAGAAATGATGGATCTCCTACTCGTAAGAATTTCAATGATTTGCTTTCATAAAGTACCTGAATGAATTCGCTTGCAGTGTTTAGTTGCTTGATGTAATGCACAGTCTCATTAACAGTTCCTCAACCATGTAATTAATTTCGTACCCAATACCAGTCATTCATAATAACAACTGTTGGATACCTGAAATGCTTCTCTTTACTATTTTAAAATATTTTGTTAGAGTTTACATTCTCTGGTGTCTATTCTCCTTTTTGGCAGCAACCCTTGGTTCATCTTTTGATTGTGTATTTAAGCTGTTGGTAGCCTCATTCATTTGAGGAACTACCTGCAGTTGCAATTTGCAATTACATTCCTTTTTGTTGTTATTCAAGTATTAATCTATTTAAGACTATTCCCTAATCTATTTACTTTCAAAAATAGAAAGTAATGACATTGGTTGTGATAGCCTTCTTGAAAAGAAATAACAATAAAAGTAAACTGAAAAGTAAATTTTAAAAGAACTCTTAAAACAGCATGTCCAGTTGTCGCCTCCCTAATTGGATGCTCCTGCATCATATCAACTTTATATGTAGAGAGATAAATAAATTGAATGTAAAAAAATTCTTATAATTCACTTTTGCAATATTAATTCAATTAACATAAGTTTACATCAAGTTTATAGATAAAGAAATTGAATTTTAAAAACACTTATATTTTTAATGAGCTAATTATGTAACTTCTCCATATTTTAATGTGTATTTTGAATAAAATATTTGAACATCACTATTAACAACAATTTCCTACTTGAAAGAAAAAAAATGTTCACCATAAATAAAATATTCCAATAACCACTTTATGTAAAGTATTTTTATATTAGCTTGATAAACGGTTTTTAATTCAAGTTATAAGGGAGATGTGTAATCCGTTCAATGATTAATGTGGAGTTGACATGTAATATTTTACAACCAACATAGATCCATCTTAATTTCAGACCTACCAAGTGCCAAGAGGGATCAAATATCTTGAGGTGCAAACCTCTTTTAGAGTGAAAATTGATTTGATCCCTCTTAGCCTTTGGTAAATTTAGAATTGAGATAAATGTATACTGATTAAAAATGTCTTTAAAAACATTATCAATATCGATTCATTACTGAAGAATACATTTAACATCCTCTTTCAAAACATCAGATAATTATTATTTATTAAAAAAAAATCATTTATAAAATCTTTACAAAATCCTCACTTATTTTTGTTTAACTCATCTATATGAGATGTTAGGCTCTCAATAAAATCAAAATATATTAAAAAAAAAACTGATCCAATAGATCAAATCCAATCTTTTAAATTACCTTTTATATTTCTTAAATGGATAACTCCTTAAACTAGACTTTATACTATAACATAACTTCACAATTCAAATAACCTAAGTTTTCACAATAATTCAACTAACCTAAGTTTTCAAAAAAAACAAAGTGTAATTATTATTTCAAACTTGTTTAAGAAAAAGAAATCCAATATTTTAAATTATCTATGTTTTTTAAGCTTGTTTAAAAAAAAGAGATCCAATCTTTTAAATTACCTTTGATGTCTCTTAACTAACTGGATTTGAACAACTAACTGGATTTGAACAACCACCAAGCACAAATCCAGCCCTCGAGGGTCGTTCTCGTTACTTTTTTTTCACTGAGAAAAAAGAAGAAGAGAGAAGTGTTGTTCTCACTGCGGCACGATATTCCGTTATCAAACAGTGCCATATCCCAACAGTCATTACTCTACGTTTCCGCAGGTGGCAATGTCGTATCAATTCTACATTTGTTGAGATGGGTTCTAACAATTTTTTCCACACGCCCCGCACGAGCAGATCTCAACCTCACAAGACCACTCTCTAGCCCAACCATGGAAAAATTTGCGAAACTCAACGGCATATACAAGCCAAATACCACATAAAAACTAGAAGTCGTAGACAAGTTTCCATAAACAATACCAGTGCAGTATTTGAACCCCGAAGAAAATAACTTGCTGCCACAATCAAACAGATATGCACACATGTCCACTGTGGACAACAGGTGCATGATATGATCAGAACATTTTTCCACCCAACAATTGCATAGTGCTACACTCAAGGGCTCCACTGTCACCATCCACTACACACTACCTTCTCATACCTGACCTCAGACATTGTGTATATCCACACCTGACCTCTCAGACATTGTGAATCGAGCCAACCAGTAAATGTCCAATACACACAAAATCAGATGAGGGAAAGGATGGGTGTATCAAATATGCAACTTCTTATGACCGCTTTGACAAACCAGTTCCACCTCTCCTCCCAATAAAGAAAACATGGTTTGATTGGAGCAACAAGATCGCTAACCCAAGACCAACCACGACTGAAAATACATCCCGCGGACCTCTGCTTCATGAAATAGCTGCGAGCAGTCTTGACATTAAATTTGACCTAGAATGGCACAACACAACCAGCTTCCAATTTAACACACCCGATATTACTGTCTTTCCTGGATCTCTTACACCTCAACTCTGGCTGCACTGATCACCTCTCAAGAAAGTAGACAAACATAAAAACAATATGCATGGACACACATCAATGGGTTCAACGTATCACCAACCTGACCTAGCAATGTAACACCTCATCCACACTGGCATGGCACCCAATAGGACCAACAAGCTCTCATTATGTTAGAGGGTCGATATCGAGTCCTTATTACTCCTGAAAATGCAGTTCCACGAACTAGTATGACACAAATAAAGTGCACTCAGGACAATAGACTTGCCACAAGCTATGACATGCATCACAAACTCATTGTAACATGCATCACAAACTCATTGTGGTTACATTAGAACCACACTGCAAACAAAGCTGCAATTGCACAGGTCTTCCATTTTAGTCTTGTTTGAAACTTTGCTGCGTGAATAGTATTTTAGGGTTTTAAGAAGATTGCAATGTACTTAAGTATAAATCAGCTGAGGAGAGGTTGAGGGTAAGAGTCATCTATGTAGATCAGTAAGGGTTACTTATGGGGATACAAAAAGGTTACTTATGGGGATACAAAAATTCCCATTGGATTGGATGTAGCACAATTTTGGTGACAGCATACCACAAGTTGATAAATCAATATTTCATCATACTCTAGGTTGACCTTGACTCAAAGAAAAAGAAATGCATGTGACGGCTCAAAGAAAAAGAAATACATTTGACAACCTCCCTTCTTCAATCCAACATTAAGGTTCACCTTGGCTCAACTTAGGAAAATGAAAAAAATAACACATCTTTTTTTTAATTAATCTATTGTGTATAAGGTGTATTGAATACAAGGCTAGAGCCTCACAAATAAATAGACTTGGTTTTGAACATAAAGCATAGGATCACAATAACCATTAAATTGATTAATCATAGATGAAACAATTCCAATTGATTCAGGTTGGATAATTATACCATTTTTCATTTATCTCAATGCTTTCATATTGGAAATAATTTGATACAGGAGCATCCAGCTTAGGGTGAACAAAAACTAATGTGTTTGTTTCACAGGTTACATGTAGACAAGTTGACAGGTCATAGGTCATTATACTTGAATCTTTTAATTCCTTTAAGTTCTAGCATTTAGGAGTTGACACCACGTTATATTTTCTTAATATCATTTAATTTCTTTTAGTTGTTGTTCTGAATTAATCAAAGAATTTAGATAAACAAAAAATTAAGTAGTTATCCAATGTAACATCTTGTAACTGTTGGCAATTTCTAAAACTACTCAATAACTCATACAAAAGAAGAAAAAATGAGATATTGAAAAGATTGATTCGATCAGAGAAGAAAACTAAAATACAAATCATACAAGAATTTTTCAAGATCATCTGTGTCCATTCGCAACTGAATCTACTTTGTTTGTTTTTTTCTTTTCTCACTACATGACAGTATTGGATGCATTAAAGAAATATAGTTTTAGGGATTGGTGAAACAGTGTTTTGTTACAAGCATCAAAAGAACGACAGAGTCGATGGGACCGAGAACAAGTGGGTGTGAATACAATGAACCCACGGACAAAGTCACAGCCAAGAACGAAGGAAAAAAACTTTCAGAAACGCTACACCCCTACAGTTACCAGAATACATTGTACGTATGACAAAGACAATCACCAGAATAACCAAAGGGTTCTACGCAAGCATAAAATTACCATAATAACCATCAGGTAACATTTCCACCAAAGTACTGTAATTTCTTTTCATGAAATAACGCACAATAGCATTTATACAAATATTCGAAACAGTGAAAATTCCATGGATAAATTACATTGCATATTTCAATAAATAAGCCGGACTCAAAAACCCCAACAGCGTTGACAAGATAAGCCAAAGTATAAGTGCCAAGACCATTACAGACAGAGGGCTTGCATGCCCAAAACCTATCGACAGAGTCGACCTATCAAGACAACAAAGAGGAGAGCCAAAGCTCTGCTAAAAACCCTAGGCATTAACAAGTAAAAGCAGGACAAGACCCTACCCATTTGGGCCAGCAACAACCGAATCGTAGAACAGAACCATAGACCACACCTGAGGCATTGACGAGCCACCTGCAAGAGCAACCATCAAATGCATTACAGACTTGAGGGTGTAGAATCTTACAAAAAAAAATATTAAGCAGAACAAGGGTTTGCAAACACAAATACCTACAAGGAAGGCAGCGTTGGATTGGAAAAGAGTCTCGACTAGTCACCAACCACCAAGGGAACCCTATTCACACAGGAGCGAGTCCCATAGTACCATAGGAAAGACGACAGAGTAAGTAAATCATGGAGGGAGGACTTACCATTGTTTGCAGAGGAGCTGAGACCGAACACTGAGACCCTTGACGATGGCAACCTGGTGCATTGTAGGTAAATAGCAGTTAAACAACAGAGAAATTCGGTGAAGAAAGACAACAGCATAATAATAAGAGCATATATGAAATAGTGACCACGAAAAGCATCCACGAGAACCAGAAAGCAAAGCAACCCAGTAGCAGACCACCAACAGAACTAGTGACTGGAGCAGAGGTCAAAACCATACCGCCATTGAACCAAACCAACCACAGTCACCAAGGAACAGTCGAGAAATCCTCTCGAACAACAGAGAATGAACAAAATGCCAAATGAAAGGAGAGTGGGAGAGTAAACCAAAGGCGGGAATGCGCATCTCGAGAATGGGACAGGTGTTCATTCATAGTAAATGCCAAGTACTGAGTAATAAATACGATAATCAAAATATCTACCACTAAATCGTCGGGAGTCTTATCCGCATAATCACCACTTTATTCATTATGTTAATCATTTAATAAAATTGCGAAGTTTCAAAGGGCTGGTCCCATCAAATTTTTGTATCAGAGCTAGCTTTGGAGATTTCTTAAGAAATGGAAGTTGGAAGACGAGGTCGTGGGAGAGGTGCTCAGAGAGTAGCAGAGGAAGGATTACGGGAAGAGATCAGGATCCTTAGTTCCCGTTTGGAGGCAGTCGAAGCAAGAAGAAGAAGGGATCCGAAAATAGGAGATGACAGTGAAGAAGAAGTTGTAGTTGTGACAGATGGATTGGATAAGGAAGGACCTGAAATTAGGTTGTTGAGGTCATTCATGTTGGCTAGAAATAAGCCAAACCAGAGATTTCGAATTACGATGGCATCTTGTCCACAAAATTACTATTAGACTGGATTAGCGAGTTGGACAAGTATTTCAAATGTGAAGAGTTCAGTGAAGATCAAAGAGTTAAATTCGCTACAACCAAGCTGAAAGGACACACAGCCTTGTGGTGGGACAGTGTCCAAGTATAAAGAAGGAGGATGAACAAGTTATCAACTAAGAAATGGCCAAGAATGGTAGCCAAGATGAAGGGTAAACTTTTTCCCAAAGATTACTCGATTGCCCTACATCGACAAGTGCAAAATTTGAAGCAGAGAGGAATGACGGTGAAAGAATATACTGAAGAATTCTACCAGGTGAATTTGAGAGCTGGGTACATGGAAAACACCCTGAAAAGGACAGCAAGGTATGTGAATGGCCTAAGGATGGAAATATTGGATGAGATAAGCATTCTCTCCCTAAGGAACATAAAAGAAGCATACCAGAGTGCCATGAAGGCAAAGGAGAAGATCACAAGAAAACAGAATGCCAGGAGAGGACGAGGAACTGGCAAAGGCAGAGGACAATCCTATGGTAGAGGACAAACTGCCAATAATAGTGAAGAGGGCAGCAATTCCAAGACTTTGGGGACAATAGAAAAAGAAGAAAGCACTCGAGGAGGAAGGCCATATCAGCAAGGAAGGGGAAATGGTAGAGGCAGAGGAGCTACCTACCAGTGGTACAAGTGTCACAAGTGGGGGCACAGATCTTTTGAGTGTCCTAAAGGGGAACAAGCTGGTCAAAGAGGAGCGTATGTCACACAGCCAGAGGAAGCAGAGGCACCACCCCAGGAAGTAGAGAATGTGTCGGAAATAGGGGAAGCCTTAGTTTTGAATAAAGTACCATTGAAGCCAGCGAAGGAAACAGCTAAACAAACCCAAAGGAAGGCATTATTCTGGACAGGTTGTAAGTCACATAGAAAATGCTACAAGTTGATTATCGACAATCGGAGTACAGATAATCTGGTTGCTATAGAGATGGTGGAGAAGTTGTGTTTGAAGCGGCTAAAGCACCCTACTCCCTACAAGGTGTCGTGGTTGCAGAAAGGCCATCAGCTGTTGGTTTATGAACAGTGTGAAGTTGAGTTCCATATTGGCAAGTATAAGGATAAGGTTATTTGTGATATTATGCCTATGGACATATGTCATATAATGCTAGGAAGGCCATGGCAGTATTGTTGAACAGGTAAATCCCCTCTGCGGACAGAGGCGATCCCACTAGCCCAAATGGGGTCTAGCAACAATCACACAACGCTAACACGCAGGTTCCTAATTGCAAATC
>APFE031285291.1:0-23115 GCA_000404065.3 Pinus taeda | reverse complement strand
GTGTAACAGATGCCCCCTAAAGCATGAGGCCCGAGAGAGAGAGAGGGGTGAAATGCTTTACAAGAACACATATAGCTGCCGCCGAGAATCTGCATTGAGAGATACAATTGATAGTTCAATCATGATGTACGTGGTATGGTCGCAGCCATCCATAAGAGAGTACATGATAATCTAGATCCGTAGTATGGACGTAGCCATCTGGTTAGGATCAATGAATTGACTCAGGTATGGTCGCAGCCATCCAGTGAATGAGTCATGTATCAAAAATCACGCCTGGATTACAACAGACACAATCCAGGGTCTTGTGCTCCACCTCGACCCAAACAGAAGTACAAGTTCAAGCATGTGAACATGTTAGCTGAAGTCGAACATGCATGAACATCGTCTGATTACCAGCCAATGATGAAAGCTGTTAACAGATGCGAGAGGTACCACCAATAATGACAATGGCCCTCAAGGTACTATAGGTACAATCTACGGCGTGTGAATAAGTGAGCCGATGTTGAACACCCATAGAGTCATCCGATTGGAGGCCAATGATGAAAACCTCGCGTCGAACACGAAGAACCTGCCATTGAGGCATGCAGGCTCCAAGGTACCGGAAGGGACTCTCTAGGTCACTTTCCTGGATAATGAGCTGAAGTTGACAGGAAGTGATCTTCGTCGAAGGTGGGCCATAATATTTCCTACATCATCGACATGAGACAGGAAGAGACAATGTTGTGAATTAAGATTTATGAACTATCAGACAGAGGTTGTTTCTTTCAGAGGTCAACTTCTCTTGAACATATCGGTGGCACGACAGTGGAATTGGTAGTATTTGACATTAATGGATCAGAGGTCATGATGACGAGGCAATGAGCAGATGAGAGGTCAAATAGGATTACCCAAACCCACGGAGGCAAGTGAAAAATGAGATGAGATATCCCCACCTCGACACGAAAGCAGAGAAGTGCCATGTTCAAGAGCGACATACTGCCGACACGACAATAATTATGGTTCCCAAAATTTTCTTTTTCCCCCACCATTTCTGGTGAGTACCCCAATTATTTTTAACAAGCTTGATGGGGATAGCATATGCTTGTGATGTGTCATTTCGACAAGATCCGATGTCATAGGTTTTAACGAGTCTGAAAAAGGAAGAACTCGGTGTCTTTTCATGTTTAGAGAGTTTGAAAAGACAACAGAAAAGGAAACTCCATGGGTGTCCTTTTTCGTAAAGTTGTGTCTCTCGGGCCCGAAAAAGTATAAAATAATGCCCGAAAGAACTGCCCGATCATTACGACCAAGGAGTACTTTTCATAAATAGTGATTTCGACCTGAAAAAGTAGAAAAGCGATCAAAACCACATCATTTCATAACCATTAACGAGTTTGAAACGAAAAAAACCCGGTAATCTTTTATATTTTAACGGTCGATAAAAGAACTTAAAACGACCGCCCCTTAGTAACGTTTAACGAGCCAAGAGGGATAACTCGGCAATCTTTTCCTCTTTAAAAGATCAGGAAAAGAGCTGAAAGCAGACCGTAAAGTAACATTTTCTCATGTTTTACCGAGCTTGAAAAAGCTGAAAAGAAGCTCGTTCGGTTGCGTTGAGTTGCACCAAGCCCTGTCATCATTCAAAAAACAGCATAAAACCCACTTCGACATGAAAATATCCCAAAAATACTCAAAAATATCATTTCTAATGTATTTTTAGGTCAAAATAATGCTATAAATAGTAAAATAGTAAAAAATAAATTTACTTTTCGCTTTTTACCTTTTGAGTTCACTGTTGGAGAGTTTTTACTGCAAATTTCAACTGCTGATTGCGATCGATCCAGGAGACCATTCGAGCCGCCGTCTGCAACATGTAAGAAGCCTCATCTCTAGCTCTGTTTTCATTCTGTTTTTTAAGTTTTTGATCCATAATTCAGCCCCCTGCAAGGGGATTTGAAAAATTTTAGGGTTGCGCCATTGGCGTGGGTTTCCTGCACGGCACCGCGCCAAAGGCGATTTTTCCCTAAAGGGTTGTTTTAGAAACAGTCGCGCCAACCGTGTGATCTCTTTTTTCACCATATTGGACCGTTAAATTTGCAAATTTGTTTCAATTTATGTTTCATTAATGATCTAACAATTGAAATTTTACCTTTGGTTGCAGGGTTTTGCCAAAAATGGTTCTAGAATGGAAGGAACGAGAGCATAATGATGTTGCTGCCTTGGCATTGGAGGATGATGACTGTATGAATGCTCTAAGAGACTGTGGCTTGAAGAAATTCTTCCACACTTCATACCTACGTGCACAACCTGAGCTACTACGCTTCATAGTAGATGTTTGGGATGTAGAGGATCAGGTATTTCGCCTGAAGGACCAGACATTGGAATTGGATGTTTCTGATGTCTATTTTATCACTGGATTGTTGTGGCGAGGTGCACGGCCTATCTTGACAGATAGTCGACCTTCCAGGGAGAAGATAGGGGAAGTGATGGCACGAGTGTGTCCTGGAGCATGGTTTGGAGCAAACAGCAAGAAGGTAGATATCAACACGGTGCCCAACCTGGTACTACGAGTCATTTTATTCACCATTACCCAGACTGCTGGTGTACGAGCACCCCATGAGGCCAGCAAAAATCATTTGTTGCTCGCCACTGAGTGTCTCCATCCGACATTGTTTGATTGGGCCACGGTGGTGACGACCAACATTAAACGACAACTTACCAAGTGTAAGTGAGATGGAAACAAACAGTTTGGATATGGGTCGATCGTGGTGACTTTCTTTCTAGAGCGGTTGCCGATCTTTCGGGTACCAAGGGGAATAGTGGCAGACCCAGTGTTGTGGGAACCGAGGTTGCATCGATGGGCGGAAATTATGCCCAGAGGAGGAGGGGGTCAACAGGTTCTTTATCTGGCTCCGACACCAGATGATCGTCGTTGAGGACTGGCCCTATGCGGGCACGGATTTCACTGGAGATCCCGATCTCCCTCTTCCTGCCGGAGAGGACTGGGATGAGGAGTTGGGTAAGAACTCTTTGTTTTTTAATGTTTTTATGTATTTAAGTTTTTTTGTTAATACATGCCTATCTCTTACAAAATCTATATATGTATACAGATATTGGTGCAGAGCGACCAGCTGACTTGCCTCACAATGTGCGAAGAGCACAACCTGCAGCGGACCATCGGATAGAGGGTGAGGATGATCTCGTACAGAACCTCGAGGCACTTACTCGAGGTATTCTAGATTACGGCAGATTGGCAGACGTGCCTAGAGCATATGAGAGGCACACGGTGGGGGTACCTACTTGTGTCCATCGTCTGTTCAGACGTTTGGTGCGAGCGGTGATATGCTATCATGAGCATCACCGTGATTAGATGCCTAGGTTTCCTTTTTGCATATTTTTTGAGGATCATGTTGTCAGCAGCTGTATGGACATGTATTATTTTTTGTAATGCATGGGGCGCGAACATTTTGACTCAAACATATATATATATATATATATATATATATATATATATAATATATACTATATATATATAATATATATATATATATATAATTATATATACATATGATTATGGTTTCTTATTGTGTTTTCATGTGCTTGCTTGTATAATGTTTTATTTACAAATTTCGCAAATGTCTATCTAATACATGATTAGCCAATGCATCAGATAATGTGTTTAATTGTCGTGGAATATGCTGATATGTAATAAACTCAAAATTCCTCTCTAACAATCTTACATGTAAATACAACCTTACAATATGATGGTCTCTGACGGAATAACGCCTATTGAGCTAGAGGACGACAAGCTGAGAATCCAGGTTTACCACCAATGCCCGAATGCCAAGATTAATTGCTTCAGTAAGGAGTTCAATTACGGCACAATATTCGGCGACATTATTCGTGGTATGACCCAAACAGACACCTTGAAGATCTATCAGCTCACCATGACGATCATAGATCACCCATGCCGCAGAGGACAAGTTACGAGTACTGCGACAAGCACCATCAGCGAAACCAATATAAGGCGTACTAGACATCTGCACAAGAAGCGAAAGACACAGTAAGCGACAATCAAGTCTATAAAAATTCTAACACACATACACAACACACTTGCTAGAGTACATGTATATACAAAATGAAGTGTACTAGAATCACGCATAGTACTTTTTCAAATACAGCCCGTTCCGAGGCTATGCGAGAGGGTTCCCTTCATAATCAATTAGCTCATAAGCCCCTTTTTCCAAAGCTTTCTTGACAATATAAGGGCCTAGCCACATAGACTCGAGCTTTCCTGGTCCTAGCTTATTGTTTTCCTGATCATATAGCAGAACTAAGTCTCCCTCTTTAAAAGAACTTGGATGTATAGTCTGGTCAAAGCGAGATTTGACTCGCTTCTTCTGCGTTTCGATGGCCAAATTGGCTAGGCGACGAGTCTAGCCGTTCCAGATAAAGGAGACGTTCTTCTGATGGGGTAGTGTTGGGAAGTAGCTCGATAGCTAATTTTAACGAAGGGATTTCACACTCGATTGGAAGGTAGCCTCTAGTCCATAGATTAGTTGAAATGGAGTGAAACCAGTGGCATCCTTCACAGAAGTTTGGTAAGCCCATAAAGTAGGTAACAACATCAAATGCCAGTTAGACTTGTGCATGCCAACGGTACGCTGAAGCATTGTAACCAAAATCTTATTGATCGCTTCAACTTGGCCATTGGACTGAGGGTAGTACAGAGTAGAACTATCGTGCTTTAAGCCTAGCTGGGTTGTCAGTTCTGTCATCATATGATTCCTAAAATGCTTTCCGTGATCAGTGACGATATCTTGAGGGACACTGAATCGCGAAATAACGTGGTTAAATAAAAATTGCGCCGCTGTGTGACCGTCTTCATTCAGTGTAGGCATCGCCTCGGCCCATTTAGTAAAATAATCGACGGAAACGATGATAAACCCATGCCCACTGGCCGAGCGAGGGTTACAGGTGACATAATCAATGCCCCATTTGGCAAAAGGGCCGACGGTAACAATAGGGTGCAAAGGAGCGGGCGGTGCTAGCATCTTTTGATGGAATATTTGGCACTCGTGACAGGAACGGACCGCAAGAATACAATCCTTGAAGATAGAGGGCCAAAAGTAGCCACCATGGAGGATTTTTTGGGTGGTTGCATATCCGGACATGTGACCACCACAGGCACCAGAGTGGCAGTCATTCAAGACTCTCTCAGCTTCCTTGTGAGTAAGATAACGACGGAGAACAGAGTCGGCGCCGAGGCGATATAAGGTATCCCCAATGATATGATATGGTTGAGATTGATGACGAATCCTTCACCAAGCATCTTTGGAAGTGCCCATGCGAAAGGAGGACGTTTGCAAATATATAGGTATGTCACCCTACCAGGGGTCAAGGGTGCTGATGAGAAATAAAGTTTCATCTGGAATTTGATCTTTAGTATGAGGGGGCAAAGAAGAAGATGGCAAAGAGCAAATTAACTCAGCAAAAACAAGCGATTTCTTGGACTTGGCGGTAGTGAACTCCAAGTAAAACTCTTGGAGGATGAAAATCCACTTTGAGTACTTGCCCCCCAGCAACTGGCGTGACAAGATATACGTCATGGGGTTGCAATCGGAAATCACTGTAGTAGTGCGCAGCAGAATATAATGACGGAAACGTTGGACAGCACAAACGGCAGCTAACACCAACTTCTCGACATGTGCATGTCGAGTTTCCGTATCTAAGAGGTTTCTACTGAGCTAATAAATAACATGCTCAGCATCATCGTCATCGGTTTGAACAAGAACCATGCCGATAGTGGTGTCGGCGGCAGCTAAATACATGGTGTAGTCACTATGATAGTTTGGAGGGCGAAGCAATGGAGCAGAAACAAGGAGACCCTTGAGTTTCTCAAAAGATTCTTGAGCCAAAGTATCCCAATGAAAATGGACATCATTTTTAAGTAATCGTGTAAAACCTTTAGCCACCTCAGCATAGTTGGGAACGAAACGACATAAAAAATTCGCTTTTCCTTGCAAGCTCTGCAATTGTTGTAAGGTAGCAGGGGGAGGGAGATTCACTATGGCTTCGACTTTGAGGGGATGCAGTCGGATGCCCTCGTGGGAGACGACAAATCCTAGAAGTCGACCTGATTCTACGCAGAAGACACACTTGCGAGGATTAAGCCTGATTCGGTAGTGTCGACAGTGAAGAAAGATCTCGCGAAGGTGAGTAAGGTGATCCTGACGCTTGGCTGAATGAGCTGGAAGATCATCCAGGTATGGCTGTACAATGTGTCGTATGTCATGAAAAGCGTAGGACATTGCAAGTTGGAAGGTAGCGCCAGCATTTTTGAGACCGAAAGGGAGCTTCTTATAGGCAAAAGTACCCCATGGACAGATGAAAGCGGTCTTTTGTTGATCAGTGGGAGCAATATTGATCTGGTTGTAATTAGAAAAACCGTCCATAAAAGGATACATCTCGCTTCCCACACACTCGTCAATAATCTGATCAATGAATGGTATGGGGAAATTATCTTTAGGACATGCCTGATTAATATCATGATAATCAACACAAACACTGATAGTTCTAGGGGCATCAGGCAAATAATCATATAATGTACCTGACTGAGAATAAACTAAGTCAAGGTATTGAGCACACGCGATAGCTTGCTCTTCAGTAACACATGCTCCCATAGTAATTTCCCGAGCTATTGGAGGGACGAACGAAGTCGTGAACCAATCTGTGAGAAGCTGGTCGGGAATCCAAAATTTAATCATACGTCTACGCCGTCTCCATTCATGGATGTGATCAGAGATGTGCGTAGCGGTTGTTTGTCTTAAGGACGTGAGGAGGTGCGTGCCCATTTCATAACGAATGGGCAACTAAAAATGAGTGAGGAATGCCATAGCCAATGAGTTGAAATCCTAAAAGGATCCACGATTGAGCTCAATATACCACTTAGCGGCGGAGCGAGTGAGAGTCCTTTGAAAAAGGCGAAGCCGAATCAAATCATCAAGCCAAGAATTGGATGAACACCATAGATGATAGGTCATGACATGAGCTTGTGGATCTTCATTAGCTTTACCATCAAATTTTGGATAGTCACCAGGAATTTTGGTGGGAACCGGAGGCCAATAAGGATTACGAAGAATAGGATCATTAGTCAGTTTGGACACATCCTGTAATTCTAAAGTTGGTAAGAATGGTAACTGAGGATTAAAAGACATCTGGGGCTGCTAGTAGGATGGAGCACCCGGGTTCCAACCAGGTGGTGGTTGCCCCCATGGGCTTTGCCCTAACTAATTTGGCCCCATGGTGTGCTGGCCGTAGGGATTTGTGTTTTTCCCCCCAGCGTATGGATTACCAAACTATGCTGTAGAAGTAGCATATGGTTGTTGATAATTCTAGTAAGGAGCAAACAAAGGTTGCCCTTGAGGTTGTTGATAACTGTAGTGTGGTGGGACCCCAAATTGAGTTTGAGACCCAAGCTGAGTTTGATAAAATGTTTGAGATTGACCTCCAGCCTACATTTGAGAACCAGATGGATTTTGGGATCCTACTTGGGTCCAAATGCTGGGTTGAGCAGTACTAGTAGACGGATAACCTTGGGTTATCTGAGTAGAAGGATAACCTTGCTGGTATTGAGGTTGAGCTACCTGCTGATACTGAGGTTAACCTACCTGCTGATACTGAGGTTGACCTACCTGTTGATACTGAGGTTGCTGTTGTGCAGCAGAGGGTTGTCCTATCATAGCATATGGTTGTGTTTGAGGGTGACCAGTTTGTCCAGAAGATTGAGTATACTGGACAGTTGGTTGACCAATTGTTTGGGCAACTTGGATGGAAACTTGGGTATACTGGACGTTAGGTTGATTTGGATTAACAAATGGTTGACAGGTTTGTCTAGTATGAGAACTTTGCTGGATACCAGGCTGAGCTTGCTGAGTGGAAGGTTGGCCTGGATTACCACTAGGTTGTGTATGAGGAGTGAAAAAGGGACCACTAGAAGTAAAAGGATTTCCTTGGAAGGATTGTCCTTGTAGGTTTTGTTGATGTGGTTGTTCAGGTTGCGCATACGATGCTTGACCACCATGATAAGAAGTGGAACCCAAATCTATGGACAGCGGAACTGAAATATCTCCGACGGACAGCTCACCTATCCTATTCCCAAGAGGTGGTAGATACTGCTCATATTGTCCTCCAAGTGAGGCATTCGATGTAGGATCAAAGCTTGCAAATAAAGAGGACGAAGGTCGGCTAAAAATAGGGGTCGAAGAAGCCACAGATATTGTTGGAGGGGTTGTCACTGAGGTAACAGTTGTACCGCGAGGTGGTGGAGTCGAAGGCTCCGTATTTGAAAAGACGGGTGGTGACCGAATAGAAGTCGGAAAAGGAGATGATATAAAATCACGCAATGCTCTATAGCTAAGAGGTAATCCCCCAGTAGTAGTAGTTCTACTAACATGTGTAGATTCCATTGTGCTGGGAATCTCATCCCCTGGCACGCCGGATTCGTCAGTTGTAGTAGGGGATGGGTTTTCCATATCAGAAGGAAATGGTTTCCGAGGAGAAGTGTATTCCCAAAAAGGGATAGTGTTTTGAGAAGGTTCCCAAATAGGGTTCGTATAAAATTGGTAATCCTCGTTGCCTAGAGCATGAGAGTTAAGCGGTTGAATACTTGGAAAAATAGGAAGAATTTGACTCATAACCGGGATCTCGGAAGACGAGATTGGTAATTCCGCGAGGATGAAACTTCACAAAATCCTAGGGAATCTAACGAAACCAGACCCTACTCAGACTAACGCAAAATAAAGTTAATCGGGTTATATGTGATCATGGCCAAATAAATTTTAAGACACTGAACTTCACCTTTTCATTTTTTAAGAGTCGAGAAAAGGAGGAAAAGATGACTCTAGTCTCCTTCGAATATTTAATGATCATGAAGTGATAAGATGCTCACTTGCACCTTTTCTTTTAGGGAGTCCGAAAAGGATCAAAAGTGACTACTCTAGAGAACTAGGTAAGAGGTTTGCCAAACAATCCGTAAAACTGCTTATACACCTTGGCATTCAGATGAAAACCAAGGACTTCCCGTACTGCAGTAAATCTTCGCAAATGCTGCGTTCAATGCATTATGGCTTGTAGGCCAGCAGACTCGGCTTCCTATGGATCAAAGGTTGCAAGCCTATAGGGGTCTCCCAATATATACGCGACGGTACGTGGGAGCACAATCCGTACTGGCACTTACCGTTTCACCGTGGAGGAATCACCCAACCACTCAACGATAAACTACCAGGTTTAAAGACGCCGAAACACGTCTCTAACCTAGACCTCTAGAATATGTGCGTTATGTTCCAATGCGTTGTTAGGTTTGTTCAATTCATTTTACGGTTTATCTTTAATTATGTTTCAGTTTTTGGTCCTACTGTATGTGATCTCTTGAAACTTCCTAAATGCAAACTATATGCGAAAATTGTATCATTTCATTGAATGAACTCTATCTATAGTAGAGTTGAGATTTTTATACAAAAAAAATGATCACAAAGATCCTAATGCAGCTAATAACAAGAAATGAAAATCTTTTTCTTTTTCTCAAGAGATATGCACTCAACAGATAATTCACTCAAAGGAATCCAGAACCAATTTTGAAACATCAAAAATGACCTACCAAAGCAAAGAAAACACCAAGACTTTCAATGAACCATGTGATATAAGTTCAAATGAAGTCAAGCAAAAAATAAACAAGCTAAAAGTTAGTTACTTGCAGCATAAAATGAAAAACTTATACAACTACCAGAGGGGTGTGGAAAACAACCAAAAAGCTGACTGGATCATCAAACCATAAATTCCCACAGAAGGCTCAACATGCAAAGCCACTAGGGCTAAGATATAAAATCGATAGAAAAAATCAAACAACTGAAGGATAAAAAGAATGACCAGTCACATAAAGGTCCAACAAACTTCCAGAAGCTGTAAAAGATGCAAAAGGATACAAATCCAAGCTCAAAATGGTGACAAACAAGCTAAGTGAAAAAGTTTACAAGTCTGGCGCGACTGTCAGACTGAAACTCGCGCTATAAAGGGATTGGCGCGGGTTGTTAGTTAGCAACAGGTGCCGATTGGCGCGACTGTCAAAAGAAAAACCGTGCTAATCAAGTTTTCCAAGTAAGAAAACAAAACAGGGAATCCAAAGCTTGGTTTACAGTATCTAGTAAGGCCAGCAAGCAAGAAACAACAAGAAATTCAATCCAAAAAGCTATCCAAGCAAGTAAACAAGAGAAAAATTAACATGGAAGACAAAGTCGAAATTGTTCAGCCCGTAAACCAAACCGGAGATTGAATGAAGTGGCTTTGATCTACTTCACTACTGCAAAGCAATAGTGTTTCGAAGGCTATCTAGCCATGCTTCAGGCTATTTGTTTGTTCATTTTAATGGGGCAATTGTATTTGTATTTTGTGATACTTTAAACTCATTGTAAAATTACCTTTGCATACAAATGGAAACTGTTCATAATAAATATTAAAATCATTTAAATGATAGGTTCTTATGTCCTTAAGCAATGAAGTGTTGAAGTGTAGATATGTTAATATCTCCACTTCAACACTTCATTGCTTAAGGACATAAGACCTATCATTTTAAAAATGATTTTAATATTTATTATGAACAGTTTCCATTTCTATGCAAGGGTAATTTTACAATGAGTTCAAATTATCACAAAATACAAATACAATTGCCCCATTAAAATGAACAAACAAATGATATGTTTACTTTATACATACAACCTAATACCTTTATTTAATTTGTATGGAACAAAAATATTATAAGAAAGCATTTACCCACCATTTAGATCATTGATTTTAAGACTTATAATGATTTATATAATTGCAATTGAAAAATATAATTATAATGGTCTAGCACAACTAAACAAACTAATTTTTCATTGATTTTCACATACAATATAACAGAATATTTAAATTTCAAAACTAGTTAATTATATGTTAATTTATAGAGTTTCTACCTTAGTTTTTTTTGTGCTTCTTTTAGTGCAAATTGTATGTGTATTGTTGGTATTACATACAACTTAATATAATTTTTCAACTTATATGGAATAAAAAGGGTTATAAGAATGCAATGGGCCATCCTTCAAATTACTAATTTCTAAGAGGTATAACAACAACTTAAACCACATTTAAAGCAAATAATTGTAATGATCTAATTAAAACAAATAGAACAATTACCTATTAATTTTACATACAACGTAATCCAATGTAAAACAAAAAATATAGCATGAAAAATTTTGATATGAAAACATTAAATGACCATTCATCTCACCAAAAATAAAGAAAATAAAAATATTTTATTTTTAGTAATGACAAACCAAATCAACAATTCTTTTATTAGTGTTGTGAAATAAAAGTAATCAATCATGATGTCGTACATATAACAACATGATATAGACATATGTAATCTTAAGGTACTTCTAAATATAATTGGACATCCTTCAAAATAGCTCACACATCCGTAGCCTTGTTGAGTTTATGCAATATTCTCTATCGCTCATGGATCAACCAATTATCCCCTTGATTTACTCCAATGAATGGAGGGGAAAGAATCACATTTTCTTTTGCATTCTCTTTCACTCTCTCAATTAAATAATCAAGTATAATGGTACTGGTTGCATCATATTGGGTATGCATTTCCCACACTTTTTTCAATGATATAGTGTGTATAACTTTCGTTGAATCGTCAATGAACTTATGTCCCTTTTGTGGCTTACAGTTTGAAGCAGTCCACTTAAACACAAATTTATCTTGTAATGTTTCTGGAACCAACCTTTTTAGAAATCTTCTTGTGCTTTGTTTCAAAGTTGTCGTCCAAATTCCAATGTCAAGAGATTCATTTTTGAAACACATTTCAAAAAATGATTTTGCATGTGGATGAATCCAAAATAGTTTTTTCTCTATTGTGTAATCAGGATCAGCTCCCATTTTCTCAATATGCCCTTTGTTTGTTGCTTCATCATCAATGCTATGATAAAAAAGGTCCTTTAGTTAAAAAATAACTAGTTTCTTTTCAGTTATTTTGGCTACAACACAATGGAAAATAATATAGTCAAGCCATTTTATTCATGTTACAAAAATTACTAAAAATATTGTTGAAACAATACACTTACCTTGAGTGGTTTTTTCAATATTTATAGATGAAACAATAAGTTCTTTTATCATCTGGACATGACCTGGAGTAAACATATTAAACCTTCAATCAAATACCAAGTGTACTTCTATTTAAACCTTCATTCAAATACCAATACCAAGAAAAGCATTAGTAATGCAACCTTTAAAAAGGAACATACACACACACACACCTTAAACATTATTTTGATTGTTAATTTTACCCTTTTTATTTGTTCCTATAATAAAAATATACAACATTATGGTAGTTACAAGTATTTGAGTTTGAAGAATAATAAGATAAACAAGAAGACAAGTTATAAGTATCTGATATGACATTAATCTTCATATTTGTAAGGTTGCACGTCATCATCATCCTGGCTACCTTTATTTGTTCCAAATTAAACATATAAAATATTTTGAAATTTTGAAATGATAGAATCAATTATAACAAGAAGCAGTGACAAATTATAAGTAACTGATATTATATTTTGTTCTTGATTGTAGTTTTGTGGGACAATACCTTGGTCATATTTCATTACTTGATTTCTAGCTATAACAACATATGAAATGGATATGAATCACAAAAAAAAAAAAAAAAAAAATTAGAATAATAACAAAATAAAAAAGTATAGAGATACAATGATTAATACCCATTTCTATCTCCATCGTTCCATGGTCATTGTCTTGATTAATTTCATTCATCTCATAATTCCCTATAATAGTCATCCAAAAATATTATGAATATGGAAATTAAATAAATTTAAAAATTATGAAGAGAAAAAACTAAACAAATTATGTACCTA
Source organism: Pinus taeda (assembly GCA_000404065.3). NCBI lineage: Eukaryota > Viridiplantae > Streptophyta > Pinopsida > Pinales > Pinaceae > Pinus > Pinus taeda. Next base: position 10,168 of record APFE031285291.1, on the reverse strand, counting down.
TTATGATGACTTCTTCCTCTCCTCCTTCTCCTCCTGTTTCCATCTCCATACTTTTTCAACAACATAAGCATTATTTTGAGTAATTTGTTTCTTCCCACTTTCATCATTCTCTGTTTTAGAATCTCCATCATTAGTCATTTTAGTAAACACTTTGACAATTAAGAAATATGAAAAAAAATAGTATCCAATGTATTATAAGAAAATAAATAAATGAATTGTAGTACGTGAATTTTCCAAGAAGTTAATAGGTATTGGATTTGATAGTTCAAAAGATTTGTAATTACTTGACATGATTTTCCTTTGTGACTATGTTTGCAAAACATATGAAATTCTTCTTCCATAAGTACAACAGACCTTGATAAAAAATTTCCCTGCATAAAGAGAAATAACCACTTTTGCATCACTATATTGTTCGTGCCTTTCCACTAAATCCATCCAAAAATCATAATCTCTCTCATTTTCATCAAATGTGTCTTCAAATGTGTGAGAGTATTTTATAGCCTCCAAAATTTTTAATTCTGAAGTCTAGAAATGTATAGTAAGAACTATATCATAACTATAATTGTTTTGGCACTTATATTCGTAAATGCCACTAGTCATTTTATAGTTCAACTTGGAGTTCTTTATGGAAATTTCCAAAGACTGGCGTACATCGTTACAGAACCAAAGTTCTACTAAAAGAACTATGGTAAAGTCATTCAACTCATTTTTTTCGATAAGAAATCGAAAAAATTCAATGTAATACCCCTTGTTGAATTGTTCTTTTTTCAAAGCTAGTGTGTCCAAAACAACAAAGTCAATATGTAAAACTGGTTGCAACTGACATGGAAAGGAGTGCAAAAGTTTTAACAAAAGATCAGGGCCTCCAAAATGACAACCAAATTCAAAATTGTTATCAACTTGTTGAACACTTGTTGATCCATTTATCATTTTCTCAAGGACTCCACATGCTTGCTCAGAAAGGGACTCTATCTTTGTATTACGTGTTCCTTTGACATAAGTAGACCCCTCCACTGTGTTGCAAAAATTGGTGAATATGATATCATTAATTTCATAATGCTCAAGAATGTTGAATGTGGTAAGAGTCATCTCATTCAAGTTCTGATCATGACTTTGACAATATGTAACCATTGCATCCAATATTGTTCTGTTGGTTATAAATTTAGAACAATAATCCTTTATTTTTATGGCATTTGTTGGATGATTAATTGGAATAAAAAACCCAATGGTTCCATCCAGTAGCTTATATTCTACTGAAGCAATTTCTTCCATGGTTAATGTCTGAAGGGGCTGAAAAGTAGCTCCTATCAAACTGTGTAGACTATTTTCCTTGTAGTTCTCAAAATTATGTTGGCTTGCATAACACTTTAATGTGCCTAGTTGGTAATAGTTAAAAACAGTGTCCCATTTATCCCAAATAGGTTCATCAAGATATAAGAGAATTTTTTTATCAGAAAAATTTGTAATTAGACAATCGAAGAATGAGCACAACATTTCATCATAACCCTGATAAAATAATAAATATAAACTAATAAGAATCGAATGTAAAAATGAAACTAAATAAGGTGTTATAATATAATGAGAAATCATCATAAATATCAGAAAATATGACTTATATTATCGGCTTTAGTAATTTATATACAATAAAAGTAGATACAATAATAAAATGTAAATGTAAAAATAATTAAAATGACATACCTTGTCTTCAGCCATCTTAGAGCATCCAATCCTCCTTTTCTTTAATTTGTCATTGGAAATTAAGAAATGCCTTGCCCAGCGCACACAATCAATAAATGGAGTTTTATAAAATACATTATTTGCAGAATTTAATTAACAAGAAATGCGGATCACCTTAGTGGGTTCAACTAATGGATGCAAGAATCGAGCATTACGTTTTTTATATTTTTTTTCGCTTCTGTTGATACATTATATTTAGGATTTGTTAAAATTTCTTTCTCTGCTTGAATGGTATGTTGAGCATCAACTATCTAAAAATTGATATTCTTAGAATTTAGATCTGTCTCACTATAATTTTGATAAAGTTGACTAATGGATCAGGCTCATTGATGTCAAACGGAATCAGAAGTGCATCGCGTAATGAGGTTTGAAATTTTTCTAGGATTCATTTCAGTAATACTTGAACATTTAAATCATCTCATGATCTTAATTTGAACACCTTAGGAGTTTCTTTACATCTTTCAACAGACAATTTTCCATTAAAGGAGTTTGAAAATAGATAGCAATGCTTGAAAGCTTCATGAATCTCATCACATTGATTTGCAAGCTTAGTTTTATCAAATTCAACTTTCCTAGTTTTTTGAAATTCTATAGTGGGCTTCAAATCACTTTCTTTTATGTTCTCCTCCAAATCAAATAAATATACTCTTCTCAAAGAAAGTAATTGAGAATCAATTTTATCATCTGGTATTTCATCAAGAAATTTACCCTTTTGTTGTAAATGAAGAAGTACAGATGATGTTTTTTTACTTCTTACATAACGATATATGAGAACAATGGTGATGCATTTTAAAAGATCTACACAACTATTTAGTCCAGATTTAGAGAAGCTCTCAAAGTTATCAAACTTGAACATTGAATTTTTTATTGTATTTTTTGAATCAATACTTGAAGCTTCAATCAAATCTGGTCTAAAATTTGTATACTCCACTTGACATGAAATTAATTTTACCTCATTTTCTTTAATCATTTCCACCTGAAAGTCAATTTCATTTTCATTGTAAGCATAGCAATTAATTATTATTCCTAATATCTCTGGTTCATTTCTGTCTATTGATCCGAATAGGTACATATCAGGAAACATATTCATGGGAGTTTCTATTTGGATGTACCAATCTTGCACGAACTCATATTTATTATTTGTATTGTATTTTTTAATCATTTCAAAAGTAGAAGTTGAAGGTGTTATTGATATTGCCTTTTGAGTTGAATAACTTTTCTTTTTCTTAAGTGATGGTTGTAACATTTCATTTGATTTTGGGCCAACCAATTCTCCAAATAATAGCAAAAAAAATATTTGCATTAATCAAAATGAAAATATAATATCAAATATTGTCACATAATGTTCTTATAAATACTGAAAAACCACCTATTCTAACCATTTCCAAGACATTGTACATAAAATATAAAACCACCATACCATTTGAAGGAGGCAATTTTTGTACATCACTTTTTTTTGTCTTTTCTTCACTACTTTACTTTGAATTTCAGGCACACCAGATTACGCAGTTTCTAGAAAAAAAATTATGGAATACATGAAATACTAAATATCATTAAACAACCTTATAATATATGATTTCATTTACATGCACAATAATAAATGAGTACATATGCTATGCAAGTTTACTATATGACACCAAAAGTTATCACCTGGGTAAAACTGATAAGAAGAGAAACCATATAATCCAGCCATTTCTAAAAGAGTACATAAAATATAAAACCACCATACCAGTTGAAGGGGGCATCATTTGTAGATCAATTGTTTTTCTTTTTGTCTTCGCTACTTTATTTCGAATTTCAAGCCCACCAGTTTCTAGAAAGAAAAATTTAATGGAAGACATGAAATAACAAATAGTAGTAAACAACCTTATAATACACGATTTTCATTTACACGCACAATAATAAATGAATACATGTGTTATGCAAGTTTAGTATATGACACCAAAAGTTATCACATATTTAAAATTTCTTGGAAAAAAAAATACTCATGTTAGTATGGGTTGTCCTCATTAAAACCCCAATCCTAACGCTATCTCCATGGGTTTTATTAATCAACAACTAGTGATTAGCACAATGTCTAACAAATTTAACAAAGTATAAATTAAAATTGTCATACCAATTAAAGAATTTGGTGTCGTATTTCTTGAACTTCATTTTTTCCTTGGATGCTTCCTTTGAATTCTCACTAGCTTCATAGTCCATGGTATCTGAAAATAAAGTAAAAAAATTGTTATCACAATTTCAAATTATTGAAGAAAATATGAACTTATAAATACTACAACTATTCGCATAATTATGTGTAACAAAATGAACAAGAACAATAACAAGTGTATAACTCAAAATAATAGCTAATCAAGGTTAGAAAAAGGGCACCCCAAAATAATTTTTTATATTCTTTTAATCGTGAATATAGGAAAGCAAATATCTACTAGGTTTCCTTCCAGCACAAGCACAAGAACATTTCCAAAAGACATTACACTGTGAATAAACAAAAAAAGTTGTATATACCAAAATAAAAACATATATACACAAAATTTATCTCTTATAGTCATGTATATTCTTAGTTTGATTTAGATAAAATAATAGCAAAACACAATGAAAGAACATTAACTATGGCAATCATTAGATTTTCTTCTAGATCTTTCTCTAGCACAAAGACAAACACATAGCAACTTTGCAAGGTGAAATAAATATAGAATGTGATAGAATTACTTCTAACATGAACAAAAGCATATTGCCAACAAGAATATTGCAAAGCAAAAGAAATATTTGATCCTAGATTTATTTCTATTACAAACACATGGATATTGTCAAAAAAACATTGTAAGGTGAAAGAAATCTAGCACGTGCTAGAATTATTTTTAGCACAAACACATTCATATTTCCAAGAAAAAAATTGCAAAACAAAATAAATATAACACAAGCTAGATATCCTTCTACCACAAACACAAACATATTGTCATTAAAATATTGCAAGGAAAAGGAAATGAAACCCATGCTAGACAATATTCTATCGCATAAAAGAAGATTGCCAACAACAACATTGTATTGTAAACAAAAACATAAAAAAATATCAATAAAGTCATTGGAATAATAATATTTCCTGGGACATTTGACCTTGCCTTTTAGAGACTATGAAGTTTTAGTCCATGCCTACATAGACTATATTTACAATATAAAAAAAATTTAAACCTTGAAACGATTAGAAGGCCCTTCATATGGAATATGTGGTCTAGGAATGGGATAGTGTAAAAGATTTCCTCCTATCAAAAACACAAGAATGTTGCAAATAACAACATTACAATGTGAAAGAAATATAATTCATATTATAATTCCTTCTAATGCGAAATTAATCGCATAACAACATTGTAGGGTGAGAAAAAATTACTAAGAATTACATTTACTTATAACTTTTGAATAAGACACACACACACACACACAATATATATTATATTAATAATATATATTAAATATTATATTATATATATATAATATATATATATATATATATATATTGGATTTGTTACCAGCCTGAAGCTATGTCCCTGGAATCTCATTTTACACAACCTACTAAGGCTCAGCTACAGCCTTGTATAATGTTTGCACAGAAACTCTGTTTTTAAATTTTGACTAAGCTGGTAAATTCCAAAGGGATTTTTTAGCACCCTTGCAGAGGTTAATTTGTTAGTGCAGTTTAACCTCATTTGTCTAGGGACCAGCAAATTCAGGAAGAGAATAATGCGAAGCATGAAAATTTAAACATGGAGACTAATTGTTGGGGTACAGTGAACCCAACTAAATAATTAACTGGATATAATGAAAACTACCATCTGTGCAATTATCTTTAATGTTTTCTCTGATGTTAGATTTTAAAATTCATGTATACCGAAATGCCTTGCGTACTTGGAGCCTGTGCCACACAGTGGGTGGAAAGCGGGGCGAAATTTAGGATTTCAGAGATTTGCATTCTCATTCCCTTTGAGACCACCAAAATTCTTGTCCTTTCGTTTTTTGCCGCCGCTCTTTGAAGCTTTCCGAATTATCTCAGAGGTCAAAATTAGAGTATTGGATGTGGGAAAGAGAGCATATAAATACAGGTGCGAGGGAAATACAACAGAAACCCAGAGCGAGCGGTGACAAAGATACATGTACAAAAAACGGTAGGAGTTAAAAACGCTGAAACCATATATATCGTCAATCACCATGGCTCTCTTTGGGGGAGGGCAATCTCCAGAAACTATGGCAACGTCTGTTGAATATATTATATGGCTTAGTTTTCTTCTCTTTTTGAGTGATATTATTTTATTGTTTATGTCTTGGCCAATTCTTATATCCATCTAAACCTTTATTTCTGCTAAGATGATGATACCCTATACATAGGGATTTTGAAAGAACTTTCCTCTAAAGAGGAGCTTATTGTTTTTTTTTTAAAGTTATAATAAAAGAAAGCTTTGGTGTACACTATAATGCAGACATAAAGGATATAATTAAGGTTATGGATGCTTCTTTTTAGTACTTAGTAGTTGCATATACTGTACACACATGACTAAATAAGTAGATAAGTGAACATGTTGAATACTTTATTGTTGGCTATAAATAGAAATAGGTTGTTGACACATGAGTAAAATGCACTTTTTATGGCCATGATCCTTAGTTATATGTAATATGTATATAGAACTTTACGATAACATGCAAAAATGTGTATAATAAGCTTATAGTTTTATGGGTGCATATATGCATGGCTCTCTGAATAGTGTCATAGTGTCATATTAGCATTGCTGCAGTCTTTGGATAGCATGACAGAGTCAAATCCATATCTGTGAAGCATATGATTATTGGAAACGTTTTATTCACTTTACTTTATACTCTACTTCAAAACGTGATGTTAGACTTACTTTCCTGAAAGAAATCTCAGTTATTTAATTTTATGGAGCTTCAACTTAAACTAACCTTAACGTTTATGGAAATCACACAATTTCTATTCAGAAAGAAAAGAAATAGTGCCATCTCCAAATTTCGGCTGCAAAGCAACATCTGCAATATGCATTATATGACTTCCCCATTTATCATTAGTATTTTCTTGTTATGTATTTGTCATTTGGTTGGGAAAACCATTGCAAAGCTTTTTCAAAGATGATATGGTGACGATTCCAGGGCGTGCATATATGGGGTTAAATCAAAATGTATATGTAATAATAGTGGTTGGCCTAATAAAGAGGCAATATGTGCAATGGATGGATATCTATATAGAGAGATCATGTAGTCATTATTAAGGGATATGTGATTAGGTTCTGGTACCTAACATTTAGTATCTCTCCATGAAAATATGTTTTTATTTTTTATTTTTAACTTTTGAGAATTGGATTAAATTTATATTTTAAATTACAGATGAATTGGTATTACTAACTTTGGGTTAGATACATATTATTGGTTTTAATGTGTAATGAAGAGATAGTCTAGATCCTAATGGATGGTGAATGATACTTGTTATTCATTTTCATATGAGTAAATTGAATTGTTGAAGGAAAAATTATCTACCTTGAATGAGAAAAAGGTACTACTGATTGTGTAAATGGTATTGTTGACTTTATAGTGTGTGCAGATTTTTCGACGTTGTTGTCGAAAAGAACAATGGAATTTGCAGGAACACGCATATCCATGACCGCAAACTTATGATCTTATGTATTATGTCTTTGCAAGCAATTTTATGTCTTGTCCAAGAAATTATTATGCCTAAAATGTATTGTAATGTGAGGGATGGTGTTGCCTTCGCAGGTGCGCTTGCAGGCAGGCCATATAATTAATAAAACGATTTTATTTGGTGTTGGGGAGGGATAACCTTCCCAGTCATCCGATCCGGTTTTGGGTCGGGTGGCAATGTCTCTTATTTATGGTGTGGAATATTTCTTGGGTTGCTTGATTTCTTAAAATTCCTTAGAGTAATCATTTAATAGCCATAACAGTCTAAAGATACATTCAATAAATTTGTTAAAAGCGGTCTATTTAATTCTCCTAAGTTATGATTGCTTAAACAGATACAACACATCATGTCAATGTATCCTAGCACATGAGGTCATGAATCTAAACACTTAATATTGGTGTGACATATCATTTCAAAAGTCATGGTGAATTTTCTTTCAGAATTCATGTACCTTCTTAAAACAATATTGCCACTAATATTCTTAAGCTTTACTCATTGGAATTTTGATTTTATGTTGAGACAATTCTATAAGTTTTAATACTAAATTGATAATTTGCATAATCAATCACAGTTTCAAATTTGGCAATGGTTGACTGCATGACGAGCAGTAGGGGAAAAATATATAAAAAAATAGATTGAAATGAATCAAGAATCTTCAAAACTTTATTGAATAAATTTGGCTCTTATTTTATGCTTCTTCAGTGATGAATCTTGATATTGAGTGTCTGATTACAGTGTCTGGCTATCATTGCATGCATATGTGGGTGACTTGATGTCACTGTTAGAAATATGATATTTGATCATTTGAAAAGTGAATTAGTGGATTGATGGGATCATTTAGTGACTCACATCACATTACAGTTTTTCTTTAATTAGCTATCCTTTTTTTTGGGATCTAAGGACTGATATATTCTTGCCATTTCTCTGGTCTATTATTGCAAGAACACAACTTTCTCATTATGATCTTCTAATAAATTTAATTTTGCATTACAATTTTCATGCAGATTACATGTATTTGCTCATTTTACTACTCATATCATTTGTATCTTAAACATCATCACTCTACATGATGGTATATATCAGTCTCAGTGGCAAATCGTACAGACTTCAATTTCAATTAGATGTTGAGTATAATGTTACCTGAGGTTCGTGACTCAAGGTTAATTGTATATAATGGTTAAAGTTGTCTAAAGAAAAAAATGGAAGGGAGAAACTTGCAAAGTTTTAAGGATGGTAACTAAGGATAGTTCATGTGATTATGCCCAACTTGGATCAGATAGTTAAGGTGGTAGAGAAGAAGTATCACAACAAAGATAATAAATGAGTAAGAAGGAGACAACCTATTATGGAACATAAAAGAAGAGTATTGTAGTATTTTAGGAAAAAGATTCCTTAGTCACGAGACTCGAAGCACTTCTTCGACTTTTGGTGGTTATTGAACCACATCTCCGTGATTGATTGAATCTTTTGGAAGAACTTGGTATAAACATAACTTCGGTACTCTAAAGGTATCATTGTAAGGTCTATCTAAGGATGATGCACCTAAAGAAGAAATATTGGCAATCAACCAATGAAGTTGAATAATTATGGTAATAATTTTATGGAACTTGGACAGTATGATAAAATGATGGAAAAGGATAAGTGTGTACATGACAAATAATTTTCCCTCTAATGGGAGAGCCACATTGTAAAGTTTTCCATAGGTGACTCACTATATGAATGAATTATGGACAACAAGATGTATGGTCATGTAATTTTATTATGTGGATAAGCGGATTACATATATCTTCTTGAATTTATTTTTAAGGTATTACCCAAGTTGGGAAGAGTAATGTATGAATTTACATGATGACCAAGTAATGATAACTTGGAAGATATAGGAAGGAATGTTGCCCAACTTGAATAAGGATACTATTTAATAAGAGTCTTTTGCCCAACTAGAGGACGGGGTCAATTTATGATTAAGCAATCAACTGGTATCGAACGTGACAAACTCGATGAGATAAGAAAATAATTCTTGAAGTACTAATTATTAATAAGTCAACATTGATCAACAAATCCTCGTGCAAATCAATTAAGCATGATATAGAGTTAAATCATGATGGAAATAGTATTTGTAACAACGATATTGGAATCAGTGAGCCAAACGGTAAATGGATGTAAAATCAAGGGCTTTTAATTTTGAGATAGATGATTTAAATAATGATGGTATCACTTGTAATGAATTTCACCAAAATTTCCTTTGGGAAGGAAGAATATATGACGAGGGATTAAGACTCAAGATGATAATTATGAAATTTAGCGATGTGCTTAGAAGATTATACCATTGGTGTAAGTGATCAACTATCAAGTAAAAAGAAGTCAATATGATTATTGAAAAGAGATTGACAACTTGATGAAAGCATATTGACGATGATATCATGATATCATATGTTTGATGTACATATGGTTCTTATAGTGATAAGGTATCTATACGATAAATAGCGATATGCATAGGAATTATAACATTATGTCAAGGTATATTGACATTTTCATGTACTACCTGATGATAAGTATTGAATGTTCAATGCTCATGACGGATACGATATGCATAACATGGCATATGAATTATGATGTTATAATATGAGGATTATTGACATGTGGTTCATTTATGTAACGCATGATATGTCTTGATATAATAATGTAATGGTATAACTGAAGCATGCGATAGTTCCATGCCATGTGTAAGCA
>APFE031285290.1:117534-131509 GCA_000404065.3 Pinus taeda | reverse complement strand
AAAATTAGAGTCTATGAAATCATGATTAACATTTCATTTGTTCTCATCATTAGTTTCCTTTACTACCCTTTCACCATTAGTGACCATTTATTGTAGCAACTTATTCAAATTTATCTTCAATTCTTCCATCTTATCGTCCATGCCATTCATCTTAGCTTCTACGCATTTCTTTAAACTATCCATCTTAGTTTTCATTCCATTCATATTAGCTTCCACACCATTCATCTTAGCTTCATTTACCTTTAGTTAGAGTGAAATTTGTTGTACTTGGTCTTGTAATTTTGATATATCATGTTGCATTTCTTCCTCTTCTTCACGAGTCATGCTAGAGCTTTTAGGTTGATTACTAGGTGTTTCTATTTTCTTTCTTCAGGGCATTAATTAATGCTAATAATTCTTCACTATTCCCTTTGAATTCCTTCAAACTAATTTTTCAAACCAATCTTATGCAAAAAAAAAAAAAAAAACTACACACTTTTTTTCACTTTGTAAGAGCTCGATATTGAATCTATTATATCTCTGTAACTACGGATCTTGAATATCTGAAATATTGTCCTGTGGTAGCGCCTTGCGTCCTCTTTCTAACCCTGCAAGTTTGATCAAGATTGGATTCTCCAAGGAAGAGTTATGCCAAATCTCCCACGGTGACCTGATTATAGAATAGTTCAATAGCGAACTTATACGAGGTATGTGTCAGTGTTTCGACCTTAGTACCTAAAACTAATACAAAGAAAACTACAGGCCGTCCTCTTTCTGAAACTTCTTACGAAATTTCAATTTGATGCTCAAAACAAAAGTTATGATGATTTTCCCCAGGTCACCTTTTTGGAATGTAATTCAGGAGTCTGCAAAAACGCCAACTTCCTTAGATCATATCTCCACAAAATATAGCAATACAGGCTCTGAAATTTGGACCCAAAGTTCAGAACGATTTCACCCAAATGGGTTTTTGTTTTAACTTCTGTAACATCATAGAAAAAGGGTTATAGCTAAAATGCCATGATGACCTGTTTGGAGTAGCGAAATCCTAGAATCCAAAGCTCTCATACCAAATGTTAAGAACCCAACTCACAATAAGATAGAAAAGATAGAAAAGATAGATCAACACCTTAGAATTTAGCCTCTTCAAGGGGGCAACCTCCTTTACATTACACAAATGAAAAATTCTTAGATGATACAAATGATTAAACCTCCCTTCTATATATAGGAGTCTAAGGGGTCACAATGTAATCAAGCCGACATAACAGTAATAACATAAGGACACAAAAATAACAATAATGGGTTTCTATGGGGCATACTAATAACAATATGGGGGCAATTGGGGCAAAATAATAACAATAAGGGATACAATAACAATAGTAATGGGGGAGTCACTAGTATTATAGGATCCTAACATCAAGGCTCTAATATTATCCAAACTATGTAGCATAGCTTTGATACCAGTTAATGACAGATTGGGTTACCTCGATTCCCACTAACCCTACCTAACTCCACACACAACTTTGTCTTTACCCAATTCTAGAATATTTTAGAAACTCTTTAAAATATGTAGTCAAAATAAGAATATGGATTTAGTTTGATAAAATCCATGAGAGATTCTTCATCTAACCTTCCAGCTTCCTCATCTCATCCAATTCCATAGGATTCAACCTATCAAGTGATGCAATTGGAAGGAAAAAATGGAAATTTAAAGCCTTACATGCAACCTTGAAAATTTATGCATGTAGGTGATACGAAATAATTTCATAACACTAAAAAAAAAACTGTAGGTGCTACAAAATGATTTCATAGCACTCCAAAAAACTGTATTTTGAAATTTTGGAAGGTGAAACAACTTTAAATTGTTATAATCGACTTCCCATGGCCCTAAGTTATTCCTTGACATAATAAATGATTTCAGAACACCTTACTTCATCTCTTTTGAAAGGCTAACTTGAATTTATTAGACATGAACAAATATGAAAGGGCTTTGACAACATTCAACAAAGTAGGGTGCTATGGTTTTCTCCATATGCAGGCACTCTATAGCTATACCGACTCAATAGTGCTAGCACAAACTATAAGCTATAGGATTGTTTGGTCCATTATGATGCACACTATTTCTAACCTCATGGGAATCCACAACCCAAACAACATATCACATTCCAATCTTAGTGCTCAAACACATCTGGTGTGTTATCTTTGTTTTACTCTAACAACATTCAAATCACCACACATTCAACTACTAGAACATAACAAATACTCCATCATGAGCATTGGAACCATTTAAACAAGAATACACAAAATGTATGAACAAACCACAATGATCCATGGCTTCACTGCTCATATTATTAATGTAATTTAGTGGAATAAGGTCAAAATTTCAAAGATAGGAAATGCACATGAATCAAACTACAATTAAACACAATTCATAAGAAGACAATTATTTGCTTCAAACACTAGATTTGAAATCATTAAAACAACAACTTATAGTCCCCTTTTCCATTCACATAGAAAATCACTTTCTTGTTCACATAGATGGAAACTAAAATGATTTGCAATCTGAAGATTATAGTTGCACAGAGGAATGAGTTCCTCTCTTCTCTCCCTCTCTCTTCTCCTCCATTATTTTGCACCCGCTGTGCTTATTCTCAACACTATTTTCTTTTAAAAGAAAGCTAACATGAGCAACCAAGAGTCACTAGATGAATTATTTACCCTTCTCCACAAAAGAAAGGAAATCAAAACTATTTTTTCATTAGGAAATATTTCATCCAACCTATTCTAAAAACAAAACTCACTTCCTAATGTAAATATTTACAAAACATTTAAAATTTCTCCTAGCATCACCATGTGACCATCCCATCACATTGGCAAGATTTTGTCTAGTGTTCATTGATTTTTTAAATTCATCTATGCACCTACATCACCTTAATATGTTTTACACAATAATAATGGCCTTGAAGTTTTACACCGTGATTTTAGTGAGGAAAACAAAGTCCTTCTACCATAAATAAAGCTTATTGAGCTCAAGGAACAAGAATAAGGCCTTGAACCACCACATAAATCCTGTCTAAAGGCTGTGGAGGTTTGGGGTGTGATATCAACACCATTTAGAAACCAAGTTTGTCACTTTACAAAAAGTTAATATTAGTAGGCATTGGATGTAAAGGGAAGCAACATTTATATCTTCTTTTAGAGATTGTATGATTGCATGAATATCTTATATGGTGGTATGGGAATTGGACAAATGGGTAAGCCTAGTATCTTCTATGGTGATGGAGGAGAAGGATAATGTTGATAAATGACGGGTAGTATGGATTGAAATATTTGGTTGGTCAAGCAGAAGGAGGTAAATAGGGTTTATGGAGAATCATGATATGATGTGGCTTTGAGTTATATCTTGTAAGGATGTTAGAAAAGTTGCAAGATGGTATGGGAGGAAGACATAAACTCTAATGAGTAATGATATGTGTATATTACGGAAGGAGCCATGAACTAAGTTCCTCACTCCATGATTAAGGGTGTGAGATGGGTTTTGTCATCAATAATTGGTGGTGGATGGTATTGAGACAAAAAGGTCACATAAAGGGTCAGGGGCATTTGTCTAATGTGTGTCTAGTGAGATTGAGGTTGTAGGATTAAGGGATGTTGTGTCAATCAAATTCATTAGACATGCTAAAGTGTGGCGATATAGGTATATTACACTCTTGAACTAGGGATATGATAACTCTACAAATATTGATATTGTTGGGATTGGGATGATGGCATGTTATTCTATGTAAAGATCCATAACTAGCCTTGGTGTGTATGATAAAAATAGCATGTGCACATTCTAGGAACATGTTTTGTTTTAAAGTGTGCATGCATTGGAGCATGCGTGGTTATGTGATGCATGCATGTTCCTAGAATTCAAATAATTCTCGGTGGAAATCATAATTATCACTTATTTGTTTGTTGACTTGATTGTTTAGGATTTGGATTTGGCATGGTGATCTTGGTTGTTCATGTTGAAAAACCAAAAAGACCTTTGTTTTCCAAATATATTTCAATCTCTCGATTTTTCATATATTTATCAATAAAATACACAAATCAATTTCTTATAACACTACACATAGATTTTAGTATGTATATTCCTAATATATAAATCTTTCAAAATAATATTGTTTATTAATTTATTTATTTTTCCCTAAATATATTATCATTTTTGAAAAATAATATATTTCTATAGTATATAATATTATGTGTTATATTAATACACACCAAGACCTCTATATATTATTATAAGGAAATTCAATTATTTAGGTAATATTTTTTTTTTGGTAGGTAAGTACCCACGGGGGCTTTGAACCAGTAACCTATCGCAAGGAGTGCCTTAACAGTGCATTCATTCACCTTCAATCCAAAGCCCCATAAACTCAATTATTTAAGTAATCAATCTTTGAAATAACCTGATAAACTTTACATATCTATATAAAATTTTCACAAATAATTAAAATTTATATATTACAACCATCAATTCAATTTCTTAAATTTCATCATTTTCATTATATTCAAATCAATTGTGAATTTTTAAGTATAAATTCTAAGATACTTTATAACTTATACTCACCCAACATGTTACTTACGAAAACTGATTCTTTTCAACCACCTAATTTAGAGCCAATTAACAAGGCAAAAAAAATTCATGTACCAAAATATTACTTTATTTATTTACCTATTCATTTAATTGTACATTCTATATTAGTTTTATATTTTTGAAATATATAGTTTTATATTCTTGAAAGGATATTTTTGAAATATATAGTTTTATAGTCTTGAAAGGACACGTTTCGTGAAAAAAAAGTGTCCAATCTTTACTAAACACTTTCAGAAAAAAGACTACTTTAGAGATATTTGAATACTCATTATTAGTCCCTTGCCTTGGGACTATAGCTTTCGCTTGGGTGTTGAATCTATATTAAATTGTGTTGACTAATTCATCTAACTAATGTTTTTAGAAAACATTTTATCAAAAAAGGTTTTTTTATGTAAAGTTTGGGTTTTGAGGTTTTATTGCTGAGTTGAGAAATTTTCACGGCCAAAAACGTTTTATCCAAAATGAACTTTTTAACCCAAAGTTAGTTTTTTATGCCAAGTTTGGATGTTGAGGTCTTAGAAATTTTCCGGGCCAAAAACGTATCCAAAGTTTTAAAAAACCAATAAACTTTTTTACCCGGTTAGTTTTTTATTGCAAAGTTTGGGGTTTTAGGTCTTATTGCTAAATTGAGAATATTTCCCTGCCAAAAACGTTTTATCCAAAGTTACAAAAAACCAATAAACCTTTTTATCCAAAGTTAAATTTGAAACTGCATACACCCTATATGTTTTATATATTCAAAAGTTTAAAATGCATTATATATTCAAAAGTTTAAACTGCACATATCCTTAGTTTTATATATTCTAAAGTTTCAAACGACATATATTCGTTTACAATTATGTAAAGGTAACGTTAGACTTTGGATATCCAAAGTGCACATATATTCGATAGTTTTATATATTCCAAAATTTCAAACATCATATCTTAGTTTTACAATTATGTAAAGGTAATGTTTTGGATATCTATATCAATTGGAATACATTAATAAATTAAATGATACATTAATCAATTAAACACTCCTTCTTTGCCACCTATTTCTACCATGTAGGTTGGTGTCAATCCAGGGGTTATGATGTCGGCTTCCTTCCACCTCCCATATGCTACTCACATGCTATACAACTAGCTTTATGTGTCAAAGGCCATGTTATACAACTAGCTTTCTACGTCAAAAGTCAAACTCACTGGCGCGCAATGCTTATGGCATAGGTAAATGTTCAATCAATTCACATATACGAGCTCACAGTTGTGCAAGTCATGTCTCGGCCATATAGCAGTTAAGTTTATAATAACTCTCAGTAGTTAAATTCTTGTAGTTGGGCGATACAAATCTATCTTTCAAATAAAGAATTCTTTCGTATTCTCGTCGTTGGGCAATACATCTCTGTTTGCAAAGAAAGACTACTTTCGTTTTACTTGTGAGTTACCTACAAGGAGAGATGCGATGGAGAATTAGACGGTACTATCTTAATGTGCAGAATTCTAACCCAAACAAACAAAATGTCAATTATCAACGCTACATATTTAATTAGTTTCTTTTTAAAATTTCAATCATTCAATTTATTTTATTCGATAATTTTGGTATACATTAGTTATTTATAGTTTCACCGCCTCTTTCTTGCTTTCTTTTCAGTGGAGCAAAAAATTATTTGGAAGGGGATGAAAGAGGGATCAGGTCTCCGAATCACTTGGCTAGCCCTTTAAGGGTCTGGGTGGCACTCCTCATGGCTACAATTACTAATTTGAGGCGCTCACTTCAGAAGTAAGTTAAATCGTCTTACAAACCTCAAAATCACATCCTTTTCATAGAATTTGATCTAAAAGTGGTGGGCTTTTCCCTCATGTGTTTAAGTAAGGTCCAGTCTACATAAGAGACCTAATTCATTTGTAAATTTCAAAATCTTGTCTAAAAGATATTTTCTCTAGGGTGCATATATCTCTCTAAACAATATACAATGGTGATACCAATACAATCTTTTGGGAGTGATATTGATGAATAGAAACAAATATGAAGAAAAACTTTGATTTGATCCATAACTAGAATAAGATGGAAATGACAGCTTTTGCCTATGGGTCACGATAATTATCCAAGAATACAGACATATAAAAGCACTCTCTCCAATATTTTTCAGAAAGATATGCAAATGTGGAATAACAGGGAGTCGTGGATGGAGACAAACATAAAACAAGAGGGCACAAAATAAATTGGGGGAATGGAGTAGTTACAAGGCAAGCATTCAAGTAGTAGCATTTTCATAACAATAAATATAAGGGGATGGTGTATAGGGGCAAACATAAAAATAAGAGGGCAGGAACACATTGGGGGAATGGAATAGTACTGAAGCACACATTCATTCTAGTGAGTAGTAGTGAGTATCATATCTTGAAGTTCCAAACTTGTGACTATTATTTGGAAGAAGCTTTCCACCTGCATTTGAACTTCTTGAAAAGTTTTAGAAAAGGAATAGTATCAAAGCAAGTGTTTGAGTGAGTAGCATATATTGAAGTTCCGAACTTGTGACCTTTTACTATCTTGAAGAATCTTTCCACCTGCATTTGAATGGATAACTATTAATCAGTATATGAAACTTTTTGAAAAGTTGCAGAAACTAAGGAACATAAAATAAAACTTTTGATATAGTTTGAGCATAGTTTGAAAGACCAATCATCAACATGCCATGGAACTTTTCACTGAGCACAATGCACAATATAAAAAATAATACTGCAGACAGGGATTCATTGAGCACAATGCATAATATAAAAAACAATACTACATACAAGGATTCAGGAAAGTCTTCCCAGTTCTAGAAATTGTTGGAAATTGCTCTTGAAGAAGCTTTACACCAGATACATGTTTGAGACATGTTTGAGAGAATCATATGTTCGATCTTAGGGATGTTTTTGCAAGCATAGGGCCTGTATTTGTTGCAATTTTTAGTCTAGTAGTCATGATTGTCACCACCATTTTAGAGCTTATCATTCTTCATGTGGACCTTCGTGTGAGAAGGTAAGTAGAGAATACATGCAGTATCAAAAGTCATTTATCTTCTTGTCTTGGGCCAATTTGAAGGCATACAAAAAGATGAGTATAGATGGAATGTGCATGACTGCCCTGTTGTAAGGGAATCCAGGTAGTGAAGAACATGTGTCTTACATGCAAGAGGGGGCCCACATGTTGCAGGATCCATGTTGGGGTGGTAAATACTTAAAAAAATGAAAGCATCTATTTAATTTATTTCTCGACACTGTTTCAGGAAACATGACGATGGGAATTGTTCGAGTGGTAAATACTTTAAGAGAATGCAAATGTCTATTTAATTTAGTCCTCAAAGCTGGTTCAAGAAACATGATGATGGGCATTTCTAGGGTGGTAACTGCTTAAAAAATAATGCAAGTGTT
Source organism: Pinus taeda (assembly GCA_000404065.3). Lineage (NCBI taxonomy): Eukaryota > Viridiplantae > Streptophyta > Pinopsida > Pinales > Pinaceae > Pinus > Pinus taeda. The sequence continues at coordinate 123,495 of APFE031285290.1, read as the reverse complement.
TATTTAAAATAGTTCTCAAAGCTGTTCAAGAAACGTGTTGATGGTTATTGCTAGTTATTGCTAATAATACCCGGTTTTTATGTAGGTTTGTAGAATAGAGCAACTAATTAGGAATATGGAAATTGGGTTCCAATGAACTGAAATCCATATGGACTTGGGGATATTGCTTCTTCAATGCTACATCGACTACCGAATATGTGTTGGGGATCACATCATATTCCTTTCAGATAATCGTTTAGGAGATGTGGTGGTTCTTCTCAAGGACATGGCTTATCATCAATTGTTACAACACTTGGGCTAATCAAGATACCTGGGTGCTTTGAGAATGGTGAAGTGAGTTATGTGCACTTTAAACTTAATAATATTGTAAAATATGTTACAAAGTTGAGCAACTATTTCATTTCCACTTGCGTAAAAGCTTAGTGTCCTTTTGTCTGTCTAAGGATCAGAAGATTCGTAGTAGTAAATAATAATAACAAGGACTTGGTTTCTTACTTGCTTGTCTGCCCTCCTTTGTCAGTGTTAATGGCAATGATCTCCATTGATTTCCTTTTCCATATAGATAAAGAGGTTTGATTTTGGCTGAGGGCAGCAACGACGAAGGGAAATTAAAAGGGAGAAGCATATTTCCAAAGGTGGAGACCGTGATGAAGCCCTACGTCAGGTTCACGAAGGAGTCGAGATGCATGAAACAAATTGAGAATCTCTCTGAGAGGCATGAAAACGTTTTGAAGGTGGATGCTGACCCTCTCTGTCTCATGGTGCTCAAAAGAATGCTCCAGCAATGCGATTATAACGCTCAGTCTGTCTAGTATTCCTTTTTTCCCTCATCATCTCGCAGAGGTGCTATTTATTTTGTTATATATTTGTTTATGCCCTACTATTTTCATTTTGTCCTTTGGTGGTCCGAATTTATTGTATTTTTATGTCATGATAGCTAAATTCGACTTATGCATCCTTCCCCAGAAGTTCAATTTCTTGTTTCATTGACTTTTACTCTCTACTTAAAATATTCTCTTTCAATAAGGTTGTGTTTAGACTCTATGGAAGTATATTGAATTCCTAAATTTCACCTTTGCGCTGCTAAAATTTTACAACGTTAGTTTAGTTTCTGAAGTTGTATTTTGGTATTACAAATTTTAGGCCTTGGTATAATGCACTGTTATAGTAGGAAAATCAATGTTATAAAATTGATCTATTATTTGTTGATATTGAAGGGTGAACAAAATATTTTTATGAATGCAATTATGAAAGGGGCATCATGATATACACTTATGCCAGTTTTTAGCCTAAGTTGTTTAAAAAATTATTTCCAATTCCAGAAACAATACAACTATTGAATAAAAAATATCTGGATCTCTTTCCTATATTTTTGTGGGAGACAAAATGGAGCACGTCCTCCACACTCTGCAAACAATTTTAGGGGAAAATTTTCCAAACCAACTCCTTTCCCTTGTGTAGCTTCTCATATAGTTGTTGTAGGACTCATCAAAGCTGTTTAAAAGGACCCTAATAGTGAAAAGTTCAACAAGGTAGTTGCAAAGTTGTGAATGTCCAAGCAAATTAATAGGGAATGGAGAAATTCGTGTTGCATTTTATGTGATGGCACGCTTCTCTATTTTTTTCTATAGTATATTAGTAGAATTCATTTTTTAATATACTTGCATAGATAGGTTTCAGATTGAGATTTATTTGCACAATCAATATTTTCTTTCGAAGGTTTTAGTAAAGGTATAGCTGAATGGCTAGTCAGCGTTTATGATTCAACTTTAGCGGAACCATGGATAAGGTTTCCCCTTCCCCTATGCTTCCTTCTATGATTCCATGATGCAAGCGGGAGGGCTACGACTATCAAAGTGTAAAATAACAAAAATAACAAACATATAAACAATTTAAATCCACAAAGAAAACACACAACAATTAATGATCTAGAACAAATGGTATTTATTATTCAACATGGTTGAAGCCAAACACATTAGGTTTACACACACAAGGTGATAAGTTGGCAATCACCGTCTCTTCATTCCCTTCTACAACTATCAAGCCAAAATTTCTTATTCATTCCAATATTTACAATTTATACAAAGATTTTGGAATTTGAACCAGGATAACTGCTCCAACCTCTGAGCTATCAAACTACCAAAGTTGAATTCATTTCAACTAATAGGGTCTAGACTGCTAATAGATGAATCATATGAGGATTTGATGATTAGGAGTCTCTGTAAGTATGAATTCGAATTTGTGGGCCTTTGTTGATGTAGTTGAAGACTAAACATCAATTTGAAATTAGCTTTGAGGGCTAAACATCTGTTTGAAATTGGTTTGAGATAGACCATAGGCCCTTCATTGTTTCCTTATCTAATATTTCTCAACTTAGCCTGCTTCCTTTTTTTTTAAAAATGTTAACTTAATGATTATTGAATGCTCTAATATTTCTCAACTTAGCTAGCCTCCTTTTTTTGCAAAATGTTAAATTAGCGATTATTGAACCAGGCAGGAACAAAAACAATCTCCAAAAATATGAAACCATGGCTAGATGATCTCCATTGATAACATTTCTCTCTCCAAACCTCTCTGTATTCTAAATAAATAGGAATTAGAATTTACTTCAATATCAACAAACCCTTTTCCAGTTCCTGCTCCTCTGTGTCTTTTAAATAAATAGGAATTAGAATTACCTTCAACATCAACACACCCTTTGCCAGTTCCTGCTCTTTCTAGAGACTATTCGCAGTTCATGCTCTTTCTAGACACTGTTCCTTTCGAATTCCTCTAAATGGTTCAAAAATGTTCTCACATTGAGGGGGTCATTTGTCTCCAATGTGGAATGCAACAATCTTATTATTCAGCTCAATCGAACTGCATTTGGTTAGCTTTTTCTAATCAACATTTTCAACTTTGATACATCATCCCACTTGTCATCTGAATCATAGATATTTGAAAGAAACACATAAAAAGACCAACATTTTTTTGGGTCTATGCCGAATACTTAGTTCCTTGAATACTTTCCCACCTTAATGTTTCTGTGTAGTTTGCAAGCATGACATCCAAATAGCATGATGACCAACATTTTTTGCGTCTACTTCTAATATGTGGTTCCCTGAATACTTTCCCAACCCAATGCTTCCATGTAGTTTGTAAGCATGACCTCTAAATAGCATCATGACCAACATTTTTTGGGTCTATGCCTAATACGTGGTTTCCTGAATACTTTTCTAGCTCAATGTTTCTGTGTAGTTTGCAATCATGACCTCCAATAGCATCATGCTTGAAACACATATTTTCAACCCTAGTTTAGGAGAGTTTTATTAGCTCCTTACAAATTTTCAACCAACCAATTCATGATAATATTTTGGTTTTATACTCGAGCTCATGATACATGCATCTTTTTGTAGTGCATAGGGTGGAGGAGCTACTTCTAACATCCACATATATTATAGAGTCCACAACAATACTAGAATACTACATGTGGAATCTTACAATAGTAACTTTGTCATCGTTAAGAAATTTTTATTGCCTTTTCCACCAACTCACTTCTACATGATGGCAACATTCTCTTACACATGGTTGTAGCTAGCTAGATTTATATGGTTGTAGCTAACTAGATTTATAACTGGATCTTATGAGACATTTAGTCTCATAAAATAAAACAAGGAATAATTGTAACGGATGAAAAGCTTTCTTTTGGAATTACTCTGGTTAGTGTCCCGTTTAGATATCAATATATATGACAAAAATAAAATGTCTTGTCAAAGTTTTCAATGACACACTTATATAAGGATTTCAGTCTCAACAGGGACTACCACTACTCGCAGTCCTTGTTGATGTTCATAAATGTGAATTGTTTTTTTTGTAAATAACGTTTGCATATGTAAATTTAATTCACCAAATATAATAATAATAAATAATAATAATAATAATAATAATATAATAATAATAACAATAAAAAATTTAAGATCTCATTTACGAATATTTTTGCTAAATAATTAATATGTATATAAAAATTCAATTTTAAAATTACACAAAATTAGAATTTTATTTGAAAAAGGTTTTAATAAATTAAATTATAAAAACTTTATTTTGCATTAGCTCATGAGATTAATTATTTTAAAAATTAAACTATTAATATAAAAGTAAGTAGTATTTACATGAAATTTAATTATTTGAAAATAATATAGAACTTTTGTCTTAAAAAATTATGCAAAGCCAATGTATTTTACAAACGTGAAAAACTATTCCTATATGATTGATAAAAATAAGTACATAAACATATATTCCATAGCATTTCATTGAAAATAGTAAGGACATATACACATCAATATACTTGTTACTCATTAATGAATTAGGAATAGACAAAACATTTACAACAACAAAATATTTCAAATAATCATACACATTTATGATGCACATGATACAATTAATCCTGTGAAACAAAGGCACTAATATTGGTATATACATATAAAATTGTATATAATATAACTCCATTTTCTTCCACTTAGCAAAGAAATGTTCAACTCCTTATTAAAAATATATCAAGAATTACAACATGTTTTCATAAACAAAACTTCTTTGATTGTAATTTAATTCTCATATTCCATTCACAATCAATTAAGGAACACAAAACATGCATAAACTAAATATTTTGGAAACATTGATATGCTATGTTGCAATGAACTTTATAAAACACAAACTATACAAGAATATTTAGTGCAATATATATATGAAATTTTCTTATTTGAACACATTATAATGAACATGCAAACAATAACACATGGATTTTTTTACAATGATAATATAAAATGTTTTGAATTGCATATTATAATGTCTATTTTTTTAAGGAAGCATAGAAATAACCAAATAAATAATGATTTAGCATATCTTAATACAAATTGCACGCAACTTGCACCAAATGAACAAACATGTCTTTATCTCTTTTACCCAAAAAAAAAAAAAAAAAAAAAATTGCAATAAAATGTCATTGATTATGACTCATGATGAAATTATAATGAATGCAATTTATAAAGAGAAAGAAAACTATGGTAATGCACCATATCATCTACATACAATTACCTTTCCTTCACATCTTGTTATAAAATTAAATATGTTACTTGAAATATATATTGACAAAGATTACCTCATAAATGGTGTAGATGGAAAAATAAAAACATACATCAAAACATATTAATTCAATGTGTTATGGATTAATGATGTAGGGGCATTAGACCAAGTTCATGGTGGAAAATGAAGGGGGCTTGACAATGTGGTGAATTGGCCACATGTTGGGATGGAAAAGTCATTTTTGTCTCCTTTAGTGAGATTTTAAACAATGTAAATACCAAATGTGAATAAGTTGTAGAGTCTAGGAAAAGAAGAGTCATTTTTCCTAGTGTTTTTTTTACTTCCCTCAATTAGAGAGAAGAGGAAGCAAAATAGTTTCTAAGGATGTGCATAAAAAGGACATTGATTGTGATGAGGGGGATGATTCTTCTCCTTCCTTGAACCTACACTTGTGAAATAAATAAAAGCGATGTGTATCATATTTATTCCATAGCTATATGTTGTTATCTCTGTGTTTCGAATTGTATATACATTTTATTTTATTCCAGAACCTGTGTGACCAATCATAGGAAATAGTTAAGTTCCACTTGGTCTAGTATAGAGTTAGGTATAGAGTTAGGTAAAGTGTGTTTCTTTACCGTTGTACATTTTGTAACTTATAATCCAACGGTCACGATAAGTAGTGATCCGACGGTTCACTCTCTCCTCGGTATTACCGACACTTGATCCGTGGCTTGACACCCGATTGGTCCATGAGTTCTATTTAAAGCGCATGGAGGGTCATTGTTCGGGTAATCGGTCTATGAGAGAAAGCTTATGTAAATTTTCATTCTTTGATTAATAAATTGCCTGAAGTGGCCATGTTGGCTCAGGCCGTGGACTGTTTCCCTCTTTGAGGGTTTT
>APFE031285290.1:87547-108361 GCA_000404065.3 Pinus taeda | reverse complement strand
GGGTAATCCGTCTATGAGAGAAAGCTTATGTAAATTTTCATTCTTTGATTAATAAATTTCCTGAAGTGGCCACGTTGGCTCAAGCCGTGGACTGTTTCCCTCTTTGAGGGTTTTAACCACGCCAAAAATACTGGTGTATTGATTTGAGATCTGGTTGTGAGCGGTGTTCTTTTGGTGTTCTTTCTGAGGAACTTACCCTGTAAATTCCTACAACCAAGGCATATAACATTATATTCTTATAAATGCCCAATTTCTGAGCTGGGGGTCATTATGCGCATTTGTTTTGTGACTCAAATTGTATATTTTTGCAACATCTTTGTTTTGCAAGCATCAACATGTTGCATGTTGATTTGAATGGGACAATGATCTGATGTAGTGATACCAGACGTGTAATAGGTAGGAGGGAATCATGGTTGATTACAGATAGAATAGTGAACCAGAGAATCTAAAATGCTAGGGAGTTTGCCGATGGTACGGGCGCTGTCACAATTTTGGTGGAGCCAAGTGTAACCATTGGTAGAGGAGACAAGGGAGACCATTTCTGAGTGTAGGGGCATGTTCATAGGTGGAGAATCAAGCTTGTAACGATCCTAGGTCATTATTCTTGCCAACTACGAGGACATAGTGCATAGAGGCACTATGAAAATATTTCCCAGCGCACTATGCAAATATTTCGTAGTGCCTCAAACAATGTATTTCTACATTGTGTGGTACCCAATTTTCATTCCGGATGCCTTATTTCCAACAAATTTTGGTATCAGAGTGGGTTTGTAATAGAGCTATGATTATGACGGAGTTACATTTTGTGTTGGTGGTGTTGTCTACTGAAAAGAGAGATGGAAATGTGAGAAAGAAGAGCACAAGGTCGTGGAGGGAGACCCGTAACTAATTTAAAACTTTGAGAAGAGATAATAGAAGCCAGCAAGACCCTGAGGATAGAGATGACAACGGGTTGGAGTAAGAAGCTATAATGGAAAGAGCAACATCTGTGGATGAAGCTCCGAAGGTTAAATTGTTGAGGCCAATTTTAAGCTCAAGTTTAAGACCAAAACTTGATTTGTTCACCTATGGTGGTAGTGTGGTAGCTGAGAACTTGATGGATTGGATTAGTGAAATAGACAAGTATTTTGAATACGAAGATATTGAAGAAGGTAAGTGGGTGAAATTTATTGTAACTAGGTTGAAAGGCCATGCTGCATTATAATTAGAGAATATACTGAGGAGTTTTACAAGGTGAATTTGAGGGTGGGTTATGTAAAGACACCCTAGAGAAGATATCAAAGTATATCAATGGCTTGAAGTTAGAAATTCAAGATGAACTAAAAATGCTTCCTCTCCAGACGATGGGAGAAGCATACTAGTTTGCCTTGAAGGCATAAGAGAAGATAATGAGGAAGCATAATTCAAGAAGAGGCCATGGTTTTAGAGGATAAAGATAGAAAACTGGAAGAGGGAAGGCTCCATCCCAAAATAATGATGCAAGAAACTCGAGAAAATAAGGAAAACACGAGAAACAAGGTGAATCCAGAGGAGGAAGGTCTTACTAGAGAGGTAGAGGTAGAGGAAGAGGTAGAGAGACTGTCTATCAGTGCTATAAATGTAGGAAGCTGGGTCAGATATATTTTGAGTGTCCTGAGAATGAGAAAGGAGGAAAAAGAGATGCATATGTAACTCAACCAGAAGTAGTAGAAGCACAAGCACCTGTGGTAGAAAATGCACTAGAAATAGGAGAAGCTTTAATGATGAATATGGTCTTGTTGAAACCAACCAAGGAGACTGCTGAACCAACATAAAGGAAAGCCTTGTTTAGGACTATTTGTAGGGTTGGAGGAAAATTCTACAAAGTGGTGATTGACAGTGGGAGTAATGAAAATCTAGTTCCCATAGAAATGGGGGAAAAACTGGATAAAAAGGCTAAAGAATATGACACCATATAAAGTTTCATGGTTGCATAAAGGTCACCAATTGTTGGTAAGTGAGAAGAGTGAAGTAGAGTTCCAAATTCACTAATATAAGGATAAGTAGTTTGTGACATCATGCCAATGGATTTTTCCACCTTCTTTTGGGACAATCCTGATAGTTTGATAAAAGAGTGGTGTATGATGGAGAGAGAAATACCTATAAGTTTGAAAATGATGGCATTAAGCACACCTTTGTATCACTAAAGGAAGAGATTATAACTGGGACAAGTAGCTCAAAACAATTGTTGTTGGGAGGAAAGGAATTTCTGCAATAAATGGAGGAAGAAGAGGTCATGTATGTGGTAGTTTGCAAGCCAAAGGTAATACTTTTGTAACTGGAATTAAATATTTACCTATTGAGATTTAATAGATGTTTATGAGTTTAATGATATCATGGTAAATGACTTGCCAAGTTAGTTTTCACCCCAGATAAGAATTAGCCATCACATAGAATTGATATTAGGAGCAAGCCTTCCAAATAAATATTCTTATCAAATAAAACCCAAGGAGAATGAAGAGATAAGGAAGCAGGTTCAAGGACTACTCAACAAAGGATTTATAAGGGAGAGCTTGATTCCATGTGTTGTCCTTGTGGTACATAGCCCAAAGAAAGATGGAGAATGGAGAATGTACATAGATTCCAAAGAAATTAACAAAATTACAATTAGGTACCAATTAGCATTTCCATGGATGGATGAAATGATGGAATTTTTGAGTGGGGAAACCTACTTTTCAAAGGTTGATTTGAAGAGTGGTTACCATCAGATCCAAATTAGAGAAGGAGATGAGTGGAAGACAATTTTCAAGACCAATAATGGACTATATGAATGGATGGTTATGCCATTTGGACTAAAAAATGCACCAAGCACGTTCATACGGTTGATGAAAATGGTCTTGAAGGAGTTTGTTGGTTAATTTTGTTATTGTTTATTTAGATGATATTTTTATTTTCACCCGAACGAAGGAAGAAAACCTTAGGCATGTAAGGTATGTTCTAGAAACGTTGCAACAATAGAAATTGTTGATTAACCTAAAGAAGTGTAATTTCATGAAGTCTAAGTTGGTATACTCAAGCCTTTTCATTTCAAATGATGGGTTGAATATGGATCTAGAGAAAATATAAGAAATTATGAGTTGGCCTACACCCAAGAGCATTTTTGAGGTTAGGAAGTTTCATGGTCTAGCTAGGTTCTCTCAGAAGTTCATCAACAATTTAAGTGGCATTTTTGCACCTATCATTGAGACAATTAAGAAGGATAGGAAACTATTTTTTTAGACAGTAGTAAGAAACAAAATTTTCTAGCTCTTGAAGAAAAAGATCACTGACAAGCCGATGTTAAAGCTACCTAACTTCAATCATTTTTCTAGGTCAGATATGATGCTAGTGGTACAACCATTGGAGCATTATTGAGTCAAGAAGGTAGACTTGTTTCTTATTTCAGTGAGAAGTTGAATGAATCAAATAAAAAATACTCCTCTTATGACAAGGAGTTCTATCCGGTGGTTCAAGAATTGAAGCATTGGAGGAACTATTTGATGCCTAGGGAGCTTTTTTTGTTCTCTGACAATTTTGCATTACAACATATAATTCAATAACGTAATTTGAACCATAAGCATGCCAAGTGGGTGGAATTATTACAAAGTTTCACCTTTTTTTAAACATGTGAGTCGATAAGAGAACAAGGTAGTCAATTCTTTGAGCAGGAGGAGCTTGACCATGTAGGAGTGCCATGTGTAGATTTTGTGATTTGACTATTTGAAGGACTCGTACAAGAATGATGTTAACTTCAGAGAGGCCTTTGAAGCATGCAATAATCTTGTGAGTAGAGATACAAACACTTGGAGGGAGTTTATTTTGTAGGATGATTTTCTATTAAAAATTAGTCAGTTATGTATTCCTCGTTGTTCAATGAGAGATAATTTGATGCAAGAAAAACAAAATGGAGGATTGACAAGGAATTTTGGTGTGGACAGGACACTTGGGTAGCTAGAACACTTATTCTTATGGCTGAAGATGAGAAATGATGTGCATAAATATGTGGGTAGATGCAGAGTATGTCAACATGTGAAAAGGAGGAGTCAAAATATTGGGTTGTATACTCCTCTATCCATCCCAAGTAGACCATGGGACTCAGTGAGTATGAATTTTGTTTTGGGTTTGTTGAGGATGCAACAAGGGAAAGATTCTATACTTTTAGTTGTGGATAGATATGTGAAGATGGCTCACTTTATCCCATGTTGCAAGACTAGCGATGCTACACGTGTGGCTCATTTTTTTTTCAATGAGATTATCTGGTTACATAGTTTTCCAAAGAGTATAAACTCTAACAGGAACACCAAGTTCACAATACATTTTTGGAGGACTTTGTGGAAGAATCTTGGAACAAAACTAAACATCAGCTCAACCTATCACCCACAATCTGATGGGAAAACTATAGTTGGGAATAAGAGTCTTAGAAATCTATTGAGAAGTCTCATGGGGGAGCATCCCAAGTAGCGGGATAATGTATTAGCTCAAGATGAGTAGGCATAGAATGATTCACCAAATAGGAGCACTGAGAAGAGATTTCTTCAGATCTTGTATGGATTGAACCCTAGAGGAGTTTGTGAGCTGAGAGACCTGGAAAAATTCGAGTAGAGAAGTGTTGATGGGGGGGATTTTGTAGCAATGATAAGTGAATTACATGAGGAAGTAAAAATAAAGCTATAGGAAAATAGCTGCAAGTATAAATAAAGAGCATATTTGAGAAGGAAAGAGGTAAATTTTGAAGTAGGGGACATGGTCTTGGCACATTTGAGAAAAGAGAGATTCCCAAGAGGGGCGTATAATAAGATAAGAATGAAGAAAATAAGACCTTTCCGAATACTCAACAGTTTTCTGCAAATGCCTATGAATTGGAGCTACCTATGGGCCTAGGTATTTCACCTATCTTCAATGTGGCTAATTTGTATCCCTGTCAAGTTGATGATGAAGGTTTCACTACAAAAAGTGGGAGTAGCAGGGAGGTTAGTGAACAACATTAGATAAATAAGATGCCTATGGCAGAGGATCTAGAGGTTGAGAAAGTCTTGGACACTAGGCTTGTAAAGCACATTAGGGGAAAGGAGTATCTAGATTTTTTAGTGAAGCAGAAGGACTGTTCATTTGAGAATTCTACATGGATGAGTGTTGCAGCTCTATAGAAGTCAAGTTTTTCTATCGAGGACCTTATGAGCAAGAGCTCATGATTTTTTCCTTTCCTGGGGAGTCTAATGCAGCACTAGACCAAGTTCGTAGTGGAAAACAAAGGGGGCTTGACAATGTGGTGAATTGGCCACATGTCGGGCTGAAAAAGTCAATTTTGTCTTCTTTGGTGACATTTGAAATAATGTAAATACAAAATCTGAATAAGTTGTAGAGTCTAGGAAAAGAAGAGTCATTTTTCCTTGTGCCATTTTGACTTCCCCCAATTAGAGAGAAGAGGAAGTGAAACAATTGCTAAGGATGTACATAAAAAGAGCACCGATTGTGATGCAGGGGATGCTTCTTCTCATGCCTCGAACTTGAACTTGTGAAATAAATAAAAGTGATGTGTAGCATATTTATTCCATAGCTCTACATTTTTATTTATGTGTTGTTATCTCTGTGTTTCAAATTGTATATACATTTGGTTGTAACATTATGTGCTTACAGATGCCCTATTTATGAGCAAGGGGTCATTATGCGCATTTGTTTTGTAACTCAAACTGTATATTTTTGCAACATCTCCGTTTTGTAGGCATCAACACGCCGTATGTTGATTTGAGGGGGGTAACAATCTGATGTAGTGATGTCGGATGTGTAAGAGGTAGGAGGGGATTGTGGTTGAGTATAAAAAGCATGGTGAACCAAAGAATATAAAATGGTGGGTAGTTTGCCGGTGGTCTGGATGTTGTCACGATTTTGCTAGAGCCAATGTAACCATTGGTAGAGGAGACAAGGGAGGTCATTGCTGATCATAGGGATGTGTTTAGAGGTGGAGAGCCAAGCCTATAATGAGCCTAGGTCATTCTTATTTCCCATTGACGAGGACAAAGTGCCTAGGGGTGCTACAAAAATATTTCCCAACACGCTACGAAAATATTTCATAGTGCCTCCAACAATGTATTTTTGCATTGTGTGGTAGCCAGTTTGCCTTCTGCCTACCTCATTGCCATCAATTAAGTTCCATGATCCAAAAACTAGACATAGCTAATATAATAAAATAATTTCTTTACAGATGCCACACTTTCCCAACATTGGATATCTATATTGTAAACATCAAAACCAATATAAATGATAAGAAACACAAGTTTTTTGGAAATTTAAAAACAAATTCCAATTCTACCTACATGTACACAATAATATATCACAAGATTGAATACTAGATGGTGTTGCATTTGACCTTACTATGATACAAATAAATGGATTATTGTAGACATAATTGTGAAATTGTTTCACACAAGAAGCATAAAAATATTTATATTTCCTAAATTTTATTACACATGATAAATTCAAAGTAAAAATAAATTATGAAATTCAATTCCTATAATTAAAATAATGCATCTCATTTTTCCCCCAAAATACACGAAATTTACATGTAGATATTAATGTCACAGTCAATGATTATGATACAATGCAATTTGATATGTAGTGTTTGTAAGAAAAATACATAACATCGTCCATGTAAAATAAACAATTAGCAATCTTCAATTTCATATCAAGTTAAACTAAACATATTAATGATATATCTCAAAAAACATATAACAATTTTGAAACATATAATTCAACAAACAAAATGTAGAAGCCATAACAAAAAAAAATGATATTTCATGAATCACAAATTGCAATCCTTAACATTTATGTCCCTCTATATTTAACTTTGACCAATATAATCAATACTATTACAAAAACATTATACACTATACATTTGAATGAAAACATAATCATTTTATGATATTTTAATAAACTTGATTGAGTAAAGTTATGTGTATATTACGACAAGAGCCATAAAATAGGGTTATTACTCTATGATTAAGGCTGCGGGATGGGTTTTGTCATCATCAATGGGTGGTGGGATGGCATTGAGACAAAAAAGTCAAATATAAGGTTAGGGGCATAAAAGTGGTGATAGGGGTATAGTATGCACCTAACTTAGGATAAGATAACAATACAACTATCAATATTATTGGGAAAGTGGTGATAGGGGTATATTATGCACCTAACTTAGGATAAGATAACAATACAACTATCAATATTATTGGGATTGAGAAGATGACATGTTATTCCATGTAAAGAGCCATAATCAAGGTTGGTATATATGCTTGATAAATATAGCATGTGCACTTTCTAAGAATATGTCATGTTTTACAATGTGCGTGAACTAAAATATGTGTGTTTCTATAATGCATGCACATTCCTAGAGTTCAAATATTTCTTGGTGGAATTTAGAATTATCACTTATTTGTGGAATTTATTGTTTAGGATTTGGCTTTGGCATGGTGATCATGGTGGTTCAAGTTGAAAAAATAACAAAACCTCTGTTTTTCCAACTATCTTTCAATATATCCATTTTCATATATTTTTCAATATGATACATGTCAACTACTTATGACACTACATGAAGATATAAATTTTAGTATGCATATTCTAAATATATAAATTTTCTAAAACAATGTTGTTTGTTATTTTCATTTAATTTTTTCTAAACATATATCATGATTTTAAAAAATAGACATATTTCAGTGTTTGTATTCTTACCCTTAAATAAAAATATTAATTAATAATTATAGATCTAAAAAAAAATTGTAAATCTCATATATAATGAAAAATAGTAGAAAAATAAACATAGATCTATAATATAAAAAATTCCAATCTCATATCTAAATATAGAAAAAATAGTATAAAAAAAATTTAGATTATATAATCTAAAATAAATGTAATATATATATAATATAATATAAAATATATTATATATATAAATAAATTATTAATATAATGAAATTCCATCATTTAGATAGCCATCATAACACTAACATGATAAACTTTACTTACTCATATAAAACTTTCATAAATAAAAATTACATGTTACACAAATTAATTCAATTTTTTACATTTCATGTTATTTACCATATTCAAATCAATTATGAATTACTCGAAATATATTATGAGAAACCATGGTAACTTATACTCATCCAACATATCACTTACGAAAATTGATTTTAGGTGAGGAAGCTAATGTTCCTCTTAACCAATTAAATTAAACCCAATTGATAAGAAAAAAAATCACCTACCAAAATATTACTCTATTTATATATTCATTTAATTGTACATTCTATACATAATTTTATATAATTGAAAGGGGTTATGAAATATACATTTGGAAAATGAAAAAGAAAAAGAAAATTTGAACCTTTACTAAACATTTTAAGGAAAATGCTACTTTTCAAGAGATCTTTGAATAGTCATTATTGATGGGCATAAATGTAAATTGAAATTTACTTTATAATAAATAATGTTTGTATATATAAATATTAATTCACTAATTTAATAATAATAATAATAATATTTTTAAATCTCTGCCCATGAGACATGTAACAAAAGATGATAGAGTGTTTGTTAAGGCACTTTGTGATATAAATGTCACTGATTCAAAACTCTTATGGAAAAAGTCCAGGCATGCTAAGGGATGGTGTGGCCCAAGCCCCGAGTTATTTTGATAGATTAGATGCTCTTGGGTTGAGGCTACTTAAACCGCAGATTAGGCATGCCAATTTTCTTAGAACTCACATTACTTATCAAACAATTTTTATTTTTATTTTTTAAATCTCACTAATTTTTTTTTAAATCATCAATAAATAACATTAAAATCAAAATTTTATATTTTTAAAATTATGAATATGAAATATTATAAAATATTATGACAATTCTCACTCTTAAGGTTACTAGAGTATATTTTTCAGAGGAGAAGTATCCCGCTGAAGAAGCGTAATTATTTACCTTACCTTACCTTGCAATTAACTCATGAATTGTTGTTTAACAAATCAAATTACCAACATAATGCTAACTAGAGCTAACTAGAACTTAGAAGAGAATTGATAAAAAATTGTTCTTTAACAAATCAAATTACCAACATAATGCTAACTAGAGCTAACTAAAACTTAGAAGAGAATTCACCACAAATTGTTCTTTAACAAATCAAATTACCAACATAAAGCTGATTAGAGCTAACTAAAACTTAGAAGAAAATTGACCACTAAAAAGTAATATAAAACTCTAATCTGAAGGATTATGCAAATAGGAAAATATTCTCATATGATTAACAAAAATAAGGACACACATGTTCACATATTCTAGGACATCACATTGAAAAATGTAAAAACAAAAACACATTAAAGTAGAAAGAAACAAAACATTTACCATCAAAGTATATTCGAAATGCTCATACACATTTATGAGGCACATAATACAATTGATCCTCTACAACGAAAGAATACTCACATATACATGTAAAATTACATATAATATGATTCCATTTTCCACCACTTAGCAGAGAAATATTGCACACCTAATAAAAGCTACTAGAAATTAAAACTTGTTTTCATAAACGAACTTTGAATGGAATTTCTTATATTCCATTAAAAATCAATTAGATAACAAAAAACAAATATAAACTTGATATTTTAAAAATATTAATATGCTGATTTGCAATAAATTTTATAAAATATAATCTATATATTAATATTTTATGAAATACAATTTATACCTAAAACATTCATATTTGAACGAAATATAATGAACACGAAAATAATAACACATGGTTTTTTTAGTATGTTTCTTTGATCCCTAACACTACTATTGAGTCATATTGTGATATGTTGTTGAAGTCTAGCGGGAGCTATCTCCAAGAGGTAGACTGACATTGAAATCATACTTAATTCATGAAATCATACTTAATTCATTGAATTATACTTGTGGTGAATGATAACTATTTATTATTCATTTACAATTGTATTTTGCTTTTGAAAAAATGAACAAGTTTAATATTTTATCACCTGAGGGTTTTTTGAGACTGCAGAGAATTGATCCCGGGTGACTCGCCATGTCTACTAATCAGCAAAAAAACAATTCTTTCCCTGCGCCTCCACCTCCTCCGACAACAACAGGTTGGGGGATCAAAGCTGTGGGCCTAAACAATGAGATTTTGGAGGAGTTTCTTGACTAGTCTCTTCGCAATCTAGACCCAATTTTGCCAGAGCCCTTGTTGCGCAAGGATATTTCACATAAGGATCTGCCTACTTTTGATATCCTTTCTCTGCATTCCGGTGATCCCAAGAACAATGTGGTGGTCGGCAGATCGGTGCAGACTGCGATTGTATTTGGTTTCTTTCAAGCGATAAATCATGGAATCTTGACAGAAATCAATGCGAGAGTAGAGGAAGAATGCGATCGAATGTCTGAACTTCCTTTGGGGAAGAAACAGATCGCTTGCCAATCTGATGACATCCGTTTTGGATTTGAAGTTATTGTTGGCGATGAGGTGGAAAAGACGTGGGTGCACGAGACATTCTGGGTAAATTAGAATGAAGATCTGATGGAAGAAACCTTGCGCCATATTTGGCCAGAGGGCTACAAAAATTTCATGACAACACATATAGATAACTGTGGAAGAGAAAAAATGATGACGGTGGAGAGGGTTTTTGCGCATATTTTCCATGAACCAGAGAACAACAACGTTGCACCTGCATGGTCATTGTTTGGATCTGGGTTGATCCTTCCCTTCACGAAAGGCAGCATAATCTTCAGATCCGTCATAGATCTAACAGATCAGGCATACAGAAGACTGAGCGGCTTACACCATAACCAGATCTAGATGTTAGTTCATGCCACAACACCGTACTACTCCGGATCACTATCCCAGATCGCAGAAAAGGGTAATACATGGGTAGCACTGATAGGAGCATGGAAATCCCTAATTCCGACCCTATCAAATGAAACACAAACAACCTCGTTCCAAGCTTTACTGGATGTTGTGAGTTTGGATTGGCATATCATCATAGGAATACGGAATTATACCCCAGAACTAGTAAAAATTGAACTCAGAGATCAAAAGGGTCTCTTAGAAAAGTAGAATGGCAGTGACCTTGCAGGCTAGATCATGATGAAGCACTACATAGAAGCAACAAAACAATAGATTTGACATATCTGGGCACATGGTTAATAGATTCATCAACATCGCAGGAGGACACACACCCAATAGAGGAGGATCTAACACAAATATTCATTAAAACACTGGAAGGCAAGACTATTTGTTGGAGGATCTGGGAAGGGAGGTAGATACAGGAAATAAAAAACAAAATCCAGAACCAACTCAGTATACTAGCATACTGTCAAAATATGATCTGCTGAGGCCACAATTTACAGGACAATCTCACACTCCAGGATTATGGCTTCACCATAGACTCAACCATAATAATTAACTTGTGTATGAAGGGTGGAAGTGCTAGAACCAGCTCAAACAACACATGAACATTTAGGGAAGAAGTCAAAGGCAAGGAAAAAATGCAAGCCAAAACCGCAACACCACTTGAGCTTCCAGGACCCTACATTGTAGAACAAAAATATGAGAACCCTACACTTACCATCGCACTACTTGAGGTAAAATACCTATACACGGATCTCTATTGTAATTCAATATATGTAGATTCAATGGGTTTTGGCCTAAATTTTATGTTTTGCACCAATGGATTTACGAGTGTGGAAGTGTTGGAGTTAGTTTCAGAACAACACAAGAAAGGGAACATATCCTCAATGAGGGGGGTCATGGTTCTGGGGCAACGTAGGACTATTTATGACCCCTTGGTTTCCAGAATTTGATGCCAACACAATGGTGGTATCAAAGATGCCAATGTGGGTTAGGTTGCACAACCTCCCGTTACATTTGCACAACCTCCTGTTACATTTTTGGCATCACAGTGTTTTAATTGCCATAGCGAATGTATTGGGAAAATTCCTAAAGATTGATGAGGACAAAATCACAAGGGGGATATTTACATTTTCCAGGATATGTGGTGAGGTAGACCTTAGTGAGGGGCTACGAGAAAGCATAAACTTGAATTTCAATAATACACAATGGACAAACCACTAGACTATGAAAACACATCCTTCCGATGTTGTGGATTTCTACAAGTAGGAAACCTCCACAGTGCCTATCCTAAAGCAAAACAAACTCCCAAATGGAATAAGAAGCAACATAAAAAACCAAAAGGATGGAAAAATACAGCTCCCTTGGAGGAAGAAGTAGAAAAAGAAGAAACAACAGCATACAAAGCAGAAACTGAGAATCAAAAAGACCAGAACAACACACTAAAGGAGGAGGAAGACCCCAGCAACCAAATGAAACACAAAGCATCTCAACTAATAGGAATGGAAATAACAAGCATCAAGCGAACTCATGGATTAGAAGGATCTGATTCTGTCAAAGACACTCCCACTGGAAATCAATTTTCCATTGTAACGACCACTCCCAATACTAGAGAATGGCAAAAAGTGGAAAAAAAGAAAAGGAGGAAAGAACAGTAGTAAACTTTTTTTTTTTTTTTACTTTTTGTATATTTTGTATCTAGTGAAAATAGGTACAAGCCATATGCATATACTTTTCAGCATCTAGAAAATGTAATTTTATCTTATGAATAAAATTATGATTTTTTCCAAAAGAAAAAAAAATAACACATAATTTTTTAAAAAATAATATAAAATGCTATAAATTACATACTACAATATATCAAACAAAAAAAATAATTCGTCATTATTTGGCATAAAACACATACAAATAACCATATAAATAATGATTTAACATATCTCAATACAAATTGATTGCATCTCACATCGAGTGACCAAACATATCCTTGTCACTTTTATAAAACATATCCTTATTACTTTTAAAAAACAAATATATTGCAATGCATAACATTAATTTGTTATTGATCATGCATCATGATGAATTTTGATGAATGCAATTTATAAAGAGGAATAAAATCATGGTAATGCCCCCATACCATATCTACATACAATTACTTTTCTTTCACAAATTTAAATAAAATTAAATAGGTTACTTGAAATATATATTAGAAATTATGATTACATTAGAAATTATGATTAGCAAGACGACCTTGTAAATGGTATAAATGGAATTTTTACATCAAGGCATATAAAATGAATGTCTTATAAATTATTATTTTTAGATAAGGCACACTTTCTTCAAATGGGATATCTATATTAAGAATATCAAAACTAATATCAATAATTTGAATTACAAACAGTTTCAAAATCTAAAAACAAATTCCAATTCTATTATTATGTACCCAATAATAAATCTACTATAAGGTGTTGCATTTGACCCTATTAGAATAAAAGAACAAATTATTTTACATAAAAAAACATAATTTTTTTTTTTTTGTTTTATTTTGTTTTTTTAATTAATTTATTTATTATTTGCTAAATTATCTTACAAAAAATCTAAATAAAAAAAAGTGATACTAATATACAATTCGATCTCTAGAATTAAAATCATGCATCTCAATTCTGGTCCAAAAACACCCCATTTACATGTACATATTAATGCCATACTCAATAAATATGATACAATGGAATTTAATAGTTTGTTGGTGGAAGAAACATAAATAACATCATCCATGTAAAATAAGAAATTTGCAACTTATAGTTTGCCATTTTAAATTAAACATATATTGCTATAATATATATCAAAAGACACCTAACAATTTTTAATTTGGGAAAAAAAATATAGAAATCATAATAATAAAAATGATAGTTCATAAATCACGAATTACAATCCTTAACATCTCCACCTCACAATATTGAATTTTGACGGAATTCAATATTATTGCAAAAACATTATACACTGTACAATTAAATAAAATGAAAACATAAAACCAGAAATTTTTAATATTAACGTAAATGAAAGCAATAAAAGAACAAAAACATTAGAAAATTATAAATACAATTATAATCTTCATTTCTTTTTATAAACTAAAGAAAGAAAGAGGGTTATGTATTAAAATTATTTATTCATTATATATATCAAACAGAGTTAATGTAGTGCAATTTTTTTTTAACTATATATTACATGACATATACTTCTAGATGACTAAAATACGAATAAATAATAATATCTACTGGCTTATTTTCATATTCCTCTTTCATATGTATAATTTTTAAAATTCTCTATATTAAATTATGAAATTTACATGTTAATATTAAATTAATCATATAAATTAAGAAGTTAGTAATATAAAATATCTAATTATTAAAAAATAATATTTTTCATTAAATATATTTTGAAATATAATCATGTGAAATATATTAAAAAAGTATTTAAATAGTTATTTAAAAAACACACAAAACACTAATAAAAAATAGAAATAAAAATATAAAAATAAAATATAAATACAAATATTTCTAAAATTTATTCGTATTAATATATATTTGTATATTATATATTTATTAATTCAATAATTATATTTAAATATCTTATTAATTTAATATTTATATGTATAAAGAAAATATAACAAATAATAAAAAAAACCATTCACCAAAATTATTATTATATATATAAATATTAAGATAATGTATTTAAATATTATAAGAAATTGAAGTTGTTTTTAAATGTAAATATGGCGGAAAATTTTGAGGTTAAATCTTGATTTGTGTTATTTAAATTGGTTTTTTGACTGTATATATGGATTCATCGCCCTTAAAAACCCCTAGGGAACTTCAACTGTGTAGGATTACCCATCAAGCTCCTGATTTCAAAAAATTCCTTCCGGATTTTAGAAAAATTAGACCTAAAAAACCACTTGAAAAACTTTGAAAAAATTGCACTGAAGACAACTTAAATGAAATTAATATATTAATCATGTTGTGTGTGTGTATCTATCTATCTATCTATCTATCTATCTATATATAATTTTTAGTTATATGATTAATTTTTAAATGATTTTAATGGATAATGAAGGATTTAATTGTAAATTCTGAACCATTTAAAAAGCATATGAAGGAAAATTTGTTTAGAGAAAAAAATAGTTTAATAACAATAATTTTAATTAGAATCTTTATATAATTATGAAAAAAAGTAAGTATTTAATATTTATTTTTCTTTATTTTATAGAATTGAAGTATTTATATTACTCAAACATTGATATATATGAAATTACAAAAATATCTAGAATTATCATGGAAGATGTTATAGTTCTCATCAAACCCCACGAATCTACCTAGTTAGAGTAGTCACAAACCCCTGAAAATACATGCATATGTTCCTATAATTCAAATAACCTTAGCCATATTTTGGCTTGATAAAAAGCCCATAAAAATACAAAGAGACAACATATGAAATTTCATAAAAAATTACCAATATTTGCGGCCTTATCACTAAAAAGATATAGCCCAAAACTTAAGACATAAGACACCTATAACACATCCCAAATACAAAAAACCAGACTAGGGACTTCATCCTAAATTTCTTTCCATGAACATCCACGGAACACACAACACATGAGTCATAAACACTTCTACATGCTCATCGACTTAGTCCAAGACATTTCTCATAGACCGCCATGACACTCAAAGACATAAGAAATGTAACACACCCATCCAAATGAACCAGGAGCCATCATAAAGAACCTTCACATGACCCTCTATCCCATAATGATCACTAGTCATAATCAAAAGAAGAGATATTTGTTAGAGCCGTCACATTAGAGCCTGGGGCATTTACCTATTCCCCACCATTAGATTCACATGTAATGTGTCTCTCTATATGAGCCAAGCAAGAGTCAAGTCTATCTAAACAAAACCTTTGGTTCATGAGAATTCTCTTGATATCTTCTAGAGATGTTAAAATGTTATATTTCTCCACTTGCTTATCTTATAGGACCAAGTCTAGAAGAGTCTTCATTTTCTAATGAAGAGCCACATAATTGAGATATTGTTTCTTCCTGCCCCTGGTGTGCCTAGGTTCAGGGACCCAAGTTGATATATCCTCCAAAAGTTGTGAGTTAGAGAGAGATTCTCTCTCAAAACCCACCCACACCTCAAGATTTCGGATTTCTCGGTGTTTCCGGTGGGATGTATTAAAAAAGGTGGTAACTAATTCATGGGGAAAAATGCGAGCCCCACGTTACCCCATCTGCGCACGGTTACCACCTCTCATCTACTCCTCCCCCTATGAAGCAACAACAAGGACAAAATAGCACCAAGATCCCAACAATTGTGATGGGAGCCTCTACCTGAAAAAGAATTGAACACCAAACAAGACATAGAACCGACATAAATTAGAAACCAAAAGGCTAATTCATGAAAATAGCTCCAAGCACTTGACCCCAACTCAGCATATGAACCAACAATTGAAATCAAAGGAGAAATTGGTTCCTCCACAGACTTTTCCCCAATAACCATCTAACCATGAAGCAACCAAGTAGGATCTAACACATAATAGAACCACAAAGAGCATAATCCCCCAACAAATTTCATGCACCAAAGATTATCCCCCTAAGAACCATACCAAACCCTAATGAATGCCGGAGGAATTCTCCAACTAGGACTCACAACCCAAATATTGAAATTATACCTCAAACCACTGATTAAAACTCGATAAAAACTAGACACTAATAATCAAATTAAGACTTCCACTCGAGAGCTATTGTGACCTCGAGCTTCTAAGATAAGAGCTCTCAAAACAAACCCACAAAACCACTGAAATAAATAAACCAAGGAATACTTAAATCACACCCGAGAATTCACTCCAAAAAAGGGGGCGAGCACCATACATGACCCTCCTACAAATCTAGCATCCATTGAGCATGCGTTAGAGTGACCAATCCTGAATTCTGGATCCTTCTAACTTGAATTTTTCCAATAATTATTCCCACCAATCATGCTTATAGAAACATGCTCCCACCACAAATTGATGAGAATTACATTGGCAGTTGCATATGCAACATGTAAGCAGGTGACCAAGGCTTGATCCTTGGCTCCAATTCTCTCTCCATCAACTGAACCACACTTCTCCACTCTGTTAAGTACACTCACTTCATCAACTGGAGCATGCAAGAAAAAGGAGGCTACAACTTGCCTCCATTAATGCTTGATGGAACTATGGGGTGGTGGGTGCAATCTCAGAGGACCTTAATAAATTCATATTATCATCCCCATCGGGGATTTATTCTTTTAGTTTTGTTGTTAAAAAAAATATAATTACATTAGGATGAACTACATTAGTTGGCTCAAAATGTCACCAAATCCTAATGATGTGATTAATCTGAAAGACATTTATTTACATCAAACATGTTTATATTAAAAAGAGGGTATTAGATTTTAGAGTTTTTTAATTACAAATGATATAATTTAAAAGAAAATAATATTATTCATTGTCACTATTTAATAAAAGGTTGTAATTAGCCCAAGAGGGAACTTTTTTCATTCTTTTTTCCCAGAGAAATGCACTAAGAGGCTATGTTATTTGAGGAAAAAATATTTCCCTTGAACATTATTGAATGCTTAGCCCCATAAGTTTTTTTTAGCAAATATTATCCAAAGAAGAATTTGGAATACTGGTATTCTCTAGCTTGTCAGGGATCTCCACACTGCTACCTGTCTTCACTTGATATGCTACTAAAATTCCTTGACATTTACGAGGTTTTATCTTGAATTCTATTTTTTTAAAATCCTTTTGTTAATTGACCTCATTATTGAGAATTTGGGGGGTGGGGGGACGCGGGGGGGAAGGGGGGGTCCTGCTTAAAGTTTATATAATGATATGATTTGACACCATCCCATCATCTTGGTTTTTGAGTGTTTTTCGTAGATTTATTCTTCTTAGCTTTGGGACAATTTTCAAGGGAATGCCCAATTTCATAAATTCTCTACAACAAAAAGAAATATTTTCATAATCCAAATTTTGCACCCATAAATAGTTAGGACCTGTTAACTTAATTTCAGTAGGAAATCCTTTGTTAAAATCCATCTCCACACAAATGCATGCATATGTGGGCTTCAAGTAGTGTTTAATATCATTGCTTTTGTAATAAAATCTACTTAAGGCGTTACAAAGTGCTTCCAATGATGAAATATTCCACATATGTAAAGGGAGATTGGGGAGGCTTACCCAAACCAAAGTAGAAGAGATTGAGACCAAAAGGGGGTCGAAGGAGGGAAACCAAGGTTGCATAGAAAATCCTTCATTACCTTATAACTACAGACTATAATAAGAGATCAACACCCAATCTTCATCTTTATGAAAGACTGCAACAAATAAACCTCTGGTCATAGGGTAGATATTCAAATCATCATAAATTAAGGGTTTTCAATGATAAAAAATACAAGAGTGGATATCAACTAGCTGTGGTCACAAGCCATTAAACTTGCAAATTAAACCATCCCCTAAGAATAATTTCTCCTCACTCAGAGATTCAACCACCAAATGAACCTCGATTGATGGGGCTTCATGAAATGACAACCTAGAGAAAGAGGAACCATAATCATATTTTACGACATCATGAAAGGAGGGGGGAACTGCATGGAGGTTTACACCCACCATGAAATTTCCAAAATCAAAGAGTAATTTCGAGCCCACCACTAAAGAAGTAGGGGGAAGATTTGAAGAGGATGTGATGCACAAAGTAGCAAGAGATCCAGAAGTAGAGGGCAAAGGCGACCCAATTGCCAAGGAGAAAGACTTAATCAAATTCTTATAAGAAGATATGCACTTCGTCCCAGCCTTTAAGGAAGCTATGGTGAGATATGAGATTGTTGCATATGGCAAATGAAAGATATTGAGCTACCCACAACAAAGAATGTCAGAGATTTTTAGGAGAAATTGGAAAATGCGACAAATGAAGATGAAGGAGTCAAATATGCATCAAGAGAAGGAACCTCCATTTAAAATATTTGGAAGAATGGGAGGAGAGACGACCAATTAGGGCCAAACCATCGGTATTGTAATAGAGAAACTGCATGTATGAGCCATCTACCAACACCGTCATGATTAAAAATATTAAGTTACTTTATGAATTAGGATTTTTGAATATTTGTGGTATTTTTTATCACTCCTCCGGATCTCCAAGGTTGAGGAAGAGTCTAGTTGAGGTAACCACAGACCAATCTTTTGACTTAGTAGCTAGCCCTACAAAGCTGGAGAGGGTTCTCTCTAAAGGATCGCAACCTAAAAGGGCTATATGGATTAGGGTTTTAAGCTAGATATAGTATCTCATGGTTTTGATTTGATTTGATTGGGGTAGTCACTAGATGAGTGAATTAGGTCAGAGAGTGAACCAGTTTAGGGCAAAAGAGAATCAGAATTGCGGACATCTGATGGGGAAAGGTAGGAAAATTACTTTAACACTTTGTAGTATATTGATGAAATGGTTTAGAATTATGAGGTGCTAAAAAGAGCATGTAAATCATGAATTCTTTTTAAACTGAAGAAATGAAACAAATTATGATGATTTTCCCAAAATAGAGCATAGAAGATGAATTCTTCTTATCACACTTTGAAAATCAAACGTATTTAGAAGTGAAATGGATCATGGAAGATACAAAAAATTCACACACATGATAACAAAGAAATAGCTGCAACTCATCTATTAAAATTGGTCAAAATTTAATATAATAGTGTCTTTGATCACTAGTACAACATCCAACTGATTCCAACCCTTTATACTCTCAAATTCATGCAATATATACAATAAGCTCATCCCTAGACATAGGGAGTCAAATCCAACCATCTCCCTAAAGATAGAAATAGTTGCATTAAATGGGCACTCCTTGCTAGGAATAGGGACTGAATTTATGAAAATATGGGTCAAAGGTTAACTCGTATATCTTGAATAATGTCAAATATTATAAAATTGAAGGAGGTTTTTGTAGATTATCTTGTTTTTTTAGAGAAACCTCTCTCAGGTTTCGCAAATGCATATCCATCTCCTCGGAATATGTGCCACAACATCATGTCTAAAACATGATTTCATTAAATGTTTAAATCCACAAAAATAGGTTGTAAAGATCTAGTAAAATATTCCAATCCATGACACCTATGAAGAAATTGAAAGAGTTTTTTGATATTTGGTTCATCCTTGAAATAAAACTCCTTGGGTTTCTCAAAATTCCTTTCCAACTATTAGAAAAGAGCGCCAAAACACAATTACTAAAACAATAAAACAAATTCAAAATGACTGATGTTTTGAACATAAGCCTCAAATATTGCTGCATATTTCCCACATCATAACAACTGTGCATAAATTGAAGGAGGTTTTTGTTCCTTTGTCTGTTATTGACAAAAACCTCTTTCACTTTTGGAAAATTCATTTCCATTACTTCAAAAATTGATTTTTAAGTAAAACTATCCCTGTGTGCAGCAAATGACCTCAAAATACCCATGATATTTTCTGATGATACTTTTGATGATGGCCATGACCTTAGGCTTGTGATGAGAGTAACCTATACATTATACATTTAGACATTGACTCAAGACCCTTTTCCAACCAAGAGAGATGTCAAATTTAATTTGAAAATATTATAATTTGACCTAAGACCATAACCAATAGTGAAAAGAGTAATTTTGATCATTGGTGACTAACATGACTCATAGTCACTAACATTATTAACACATTTTTTAACTATGCATTTGACTTCCAACTCTTAAATTTGAATTCTTTCCAAACTTGTTGCCACAATTATCCTAAGCCTAACAACATTCATTAACCATTTAGTTTATATAACCAAATAAACATAATAAATTTCAATGTTCAAATTTTATATAGTTATAAAAAAGTATATATA
>APFE031285290.1:63883-83387 GCA_000404065.3 Pinus taeda | reverse complement strand
AAATAATTGAAAAAAAAACTTTAGACCACTAACAAAAACTTAGTTACGCGTTATTTTTTAAATATTCTGCTTGAGAAACTCGATTGTAATTATGTATAAAGAATACACACCTTCAACTCCAAATTTAATGAAATAAACGAAAATGTTACTTCAATATTACAAGCAAGTTCTTACAAAGTAGCTTAAACCTATCATGGTAATTGAGTGGGTTATTGTAGCCATCAACTTTGATTGGTTAAATTACTGTACATCAAGTTTAACTGGTTTTCAAATATGTCAACTTTCATTTCACAGACAATATCATCATTAAGAAAACAAAAAAAACAGAAACCATAATAAAACTTTATTTGTGAAGGATTTGGGAAGGGAGTTATTTACTGAAAAGGACTAAAAGTCGCTGGAATTTGGGTAAAAAATTTTAATTTTTTTTTTTTGTAGAGATAGTGTTTGAATCCTGTTTTTGATGGTGGAAATGGATTCAGCGCCATCAAAAATTTCTAAAACACCTAAAATTTTGAAGTTTAACAACTATAACTTGATTTACAAAAGTACTTGACATATTTTCTCTAAATATAACCGGAATTTCTGTAAATTTCTGGACAATTCCTCCCACTAATTAGACAAGGACTTCGGGAAGAGGCGAAACATCTCATTGGATCTTGTCTTTGCTTTTCCAGAGGTGCATGAATATGGAATATTTGGATTTGTACGCGACAGAACGAGGGATATGGAATATTAAGATCTGTACCTCACCCAACCAGAGGACTGGCAGAGAATGTGTTGTGCTTTGTTCCACAAATTAATTATTTCTGCACTTTAGCGCATGCAGAGGGTAGAACCCACGTCTCGAAGAACTTCTACGAAAATTCCGAGGCTAAATGATATATGAATGCAAATAAAATTAAGCGCACAGAGAAGTGATAAATCACGCTAGCGGATGAGAGACATGTATATATGTATGTACCCCAGTTTAGTTTTCAATTTAAAGTAATTGGAGGCTTACTGGATTTAGTTTTCATATGTCGATTAATTGGGTTTTGGGTTTAGGTGCGTTGGTATGCATCTCGATCCAATGCAAATTGGAGATTTTTTTTTAATTTTTTTTAGATTTTTATTTTATTTTAAGATAGTATGGTTGTGTGTAGTCTAAACATTTTATTTTATTTTTTATGATTTTTTTTTATTAATGGCGATGTAAATTGATTAAAAATTTAGACCAGTTATTGGAATTGTGAATATAAGTTATTGAGCTGATACAATTTAAATGAATTAGAAGCTTCTTAACATGTTGGATCTACTTATATATTTAAACTGAGAATTTGAAAATTTGGAGTTTCATTAACAATCATATCACAAGTATTTAAAAAAAAATCCAAAAGCATTAATGTTTAGAGTTTGTCTATTTAAGTGCCTAAGGCATTCTACTACCAATATGAAGGTGATGTGTGATTCAATTTTTGCCTCAACTTCAACTTGACATGTGATTATTTGAAAATAAAAATAAAATATTCTCTAAATAAAAATACTAACTAAGCTATAATAAAAAATAATATCAAATATACTTGTTAATTAGTTTACAGATTGATTTAGATTTAATTATCTCATTATGCTTGCTCATTTATTATAACCACTTAGTAAAAGGAATGAGAAATTCATTTTCCCCTCTTTATTAGTTAAAGTAAAACATAATTAACTAAATTATTTGGATATAAAATCAATTATATTAATAAATCTGTTATTATTTTAAAATATTAATAATAATAACAAAAAAAATTGAATGTAAGTCATAAATAAAAAATTTCATATGTTTTAGTCTTTGATATAGATTACCATAAAGACAGTGTGGGATCAACATAACTTCTAAATGATTTAGGCATGGGTATCCAAAATCATAGCTACATGTATAAGTCCACATTTAATATTAAACCCCTATTTAATAATAATACAAACATATTACTTAACTTTAATATGCATTAATAAACACATGCAAAACTTGTTTAATCAAAGGTGCCAATGATAGAACTTAAACATGATACATTTGACATAAAACTATAAGCATTTGAAAAATAAAATCATTTAAAATAATTTTTTTTTGATATCCATTGAGGCTGCTACATATTTGTAGTGGCATTATTGTTTTGCAAAATAACATAATTGTCCCTTGGTAACTTCTTTTATTGTGAGACAAATGCCAATTCTTTTTTATTTTCATCAAAACTCAATGAAGATGTAAATCTCCATTACCAAGAATGGAATAATATATAGTAAATAATCAAAGAGATATTATGTAATCTCTCAAAAAATGAAATAAATTGCACATTATATATTCAAATCAATTCAAATAGAAATAAAAAAAAAAAAGCTAAAGGAAAGAGGGGCCATATCATTTCTCAACAAATGAGGGGGAGATGGATGGTTGGCTTGCCAACTAATAGTAATGGTTTTTTGCCCAAGAAAAATATTGTCAACTTAAAGAACTTGGAGGCAATACAACTTGCATTTTCCAAATACTTTTCCAACTTATCAATATATATTAAAGTTTTAAAACTTTCGTATGATAAAATTCTAATAAAAATAATAGAAAAAAGACATTTTAATAACCACAAGAAAATGCCACTAAAAATTTTCATAACCTTTTCTATATTTAAGGTCTAGTGCATGCCTTTTTTGGGGGCATAATATAACTTTGTAACTTTTGTTTTTTGTTTTTCCTCATTTTTAGTTCAATACAACTTTGTAGCTTTTTTTCCTCTCATTTTTTCTTTTTATTTGAAAGTAGTTTATTTCTTATTCAATTGAGAAAAAACTATTTTATATTTATGACATGATGAGTGTTTTTTAATGTCTTTTTATTGATGAATATTGTCTAATTACTATTAAAGAAAACTATAAATGACATTATCGCATAATATATTATTAGAACCCTTTTATCCAAAAACTAATTTTCAATCTAACATAAATATAAAGTATATTTTTCAGAAAAAATCATATACTACTTATATATTTTATATTTTTCAGTTGCACAATAACTTACACTAAATAAAAACAATAAATAAATTGATTTATCATTTAAGCATTTGAATAACAAAATTCATTTATTTATTAAAAAAAATTTCTTAATTAATTAAAATTATTATTTAATTAATAAAATTGAAAACATATAACAAAACATGCTATACATATTTATATCTCAAATATCTATTTATAAGTATCTTAAATATATATTTATGTCCTAAATATCTATTTAGAGTAATTGAAAAAAAAATTGACACTTAACTAAAACCCATTTATAAATTATTTATCCTTTATTGGACTTTAGAAACTGAATTGTAATGGTATATAAAAAAACACAAAGCTCCCAAATTTAATGAAATGAAGGTGCTGTACAACGAAAATTGCTACTTCAATATGCAAACAAGTGATTCCAAAGTAGCTCAAACCTGTCATAGGAATTGATTAGGTTGTTAAGTTATTTCTACCCATCAACTTTGATTGGTTAAGATACTGTACAACAAGTGTCATAGGAATTGATTAGGTTGTTAAGTTATTTCTACCCATCAACTTTGATTGGTTAAGATACTGTACAACAAGTTTAATTGCTTTTCAAATTTGTTAACTTTTATTTCACAGACATTATCATAATTAAGAACATTAAAAAACAAAAACCATCATAAAACTTTAATTGTGAAGAATTTTGGGGAAGAGGCAAGCATCTAATTGGCCGTTGTCTTTGCTTTTCTAGAGGTGCATGGATATGGAATATTTGTATAGAATTTTTGGGAAGAGGGGAAGCATCTAGTTGGCTGTTGTCTTGCTTTTCTAGAGGTGCATGAATATGGAATCTTTGGATTTGTACGTGACAGAAAGAGGGATATAGAGTATGGCAATTCCTATTTCCACCTCCATAGCAAAGTTAATGCTATGGAGGGTACTGTCAGAGTCTCACATCGTATTCTGATATTGATGGCCATGAAATGTCCTCATACGAAACACAAGACGCGAGCTCGATTGATGATAAATACTGTATACGAAATGTTGTATCAGGTGGAATCGGTATTCTACGCATTAATACCATTTATTTATATTCAAATTCAAATTCGAAATTTGAACTTTGAACTCGCAAACCCGCCCCGCCCAAATTCGAAATTTGAACTTGTAAACTGGCCCGCCAATGTTTCCGGGCAAGTAGAAGTCTAAACCCAAGCCAACGCAGATTAAAATAGCAGTCTACCAGTAGATTGGTGGGATTTTCCTACAAGCAGCCAAAAGATTCGGTGGATTCTTTTCATTTTGAACCAGAAATGAATGGAATCAGCTCAGCGTGCAGAAGCGGAAAAGGCAGCTTCCCCCTCTCATGTTGTTCTATGCTCTAGCGTAGATGGCGGTGGCTTTGGACATTATTACCCTATCTGAAATTTTCGGATGAATGTTTTAGTGAAGAACTAACTGATAATATTTTGTTATATCATTCTGCTGAGCTTGAAAGTTTGAAGATTTTCGGGTTCTATTCTGGCAAAATGTTGTGGAAATGGACCAATTCTGCTTCGTGAAACAAATCAGTCTTAAAGTAAAAAATCCTCTACTTTTCTGTTTTATTGCGATTTTATCAGATCTCTGAAGCTTTTTTGTTTTGAATAAACACAGCCACTGAAATTCACACAGCTACCGCCTCAATTTTGTGGTTTCAGATACCTTATAACTTGTTCTCTAATAGGGTTCTCGACTAATGATGATATCCTTGAGTAGCTTGTAGCGAAATGACCCCTTCTTGAAAATTTGAAAATCCAATATTGCACAGGTCTGGAGGATTTGAAAATGTGTGCCCTCAATCTCAGGTATATAGGGTTTGAAGGAAATTACATTACATAGTCTGTGACAGTGAACTCCCCGAAGTTGGTCGATGTCAGAGTACTGGATTGAAGCTATACATTGGATATATACCTTAATTCGTGTGCAGCTCTGCATTTTTATACCAACAATGACTTCGCACTTTGGTACACTTCGGCCATACACTCGTTGAGAAAAATTAAGTTTTTTTGGGTCATGCATGCTTCCGATTTCTCTCACAGCTCTTAATTATTTTCATTACCTGGAAGAACTCATCATAGAAAATATGAATAAGGTAAATAAATACTTTCGCGTACACTTTCTATCCCATTA
Source organism: Pinus taeda (assembly GCA_000404065.3). NCBI lineage: Eukaryota > Viridiplantae > Streptophyta > Pinopsida > Pinales > Pinaceae > Pinus > Pinus taeda. The sequence goes on along the minus strand of APFE031285290.1, from coordinate 78,227 downwards.
TTTATTACTCGTGTCGATCCAGATCCTATTATGGTTTAAGTAAAGTTAAAAGTTTTCCCATGGCTTGAGTTTCCATTCACCTTTCAGGGGGCCTATCTCTGAATTATGCATTTTCTGTCTTATGGATTTCATTTAACTTTCAATGAACTACCTATCAATTCTACACAACTTTCAACAAATCTGCTCATCAACTCTAAACAAATATTCAATGAACTACCTATCAATTCTAAACAACTTTCAGCGAATCTACATATAAACTCTAAACAAATATTCATAACGATACGATTAAAAAGCATTACCATTCAAAATATGGAAAATATTAAAAGTATGATGCATTTTACATGCATAATCTTCTTTCCTAAACTGCATTTTAGAATTCCAAACTTTGTAGGTTGGTTCTTTTCATAATGTGTTTGATTATTCCATCGTATAAATTAATTAACTAGAAACATGGTTTATAATAAATTTATAATATACTTTTTTTTTTATCAAGTTAAACATGTTATATGAAATAACTTTGTTATAAATGTTAATATTTTTTTCTAAGTTAAATAACTTATATTATAAATAAAATTATTTACAATATTTAAGATAATTAATTTGGATTTTATTGATAAAATTTTAAAATTGGAATATAAAAAAATATTATTTTGTGTTAAAAAAAATGACAATTTAAAATAATTTGTTAATGGTTTTTAAGCAAGTAAATTTTTAAATCATTGGTGCTATTGCTTTATTTCTTTAAATTTTAAAAAATGAGCTTTGAGTTATAAAAAAGTAGGTAAGTTGTCTAATTACCATTGTCTACCTTGATTTGATTTCCTATAAAATCATAAGGGCTATGTAGTATCCATAAGTACTTGCAAAATCTGTTAGTTAGTAATGTTTATCTTATTTGATTCAATTAAGAAAAAAAAACTAATTATATAATTTTGTTTTTATATCTTTACAAAAAACTATCTATATTATATTATATATTCTCATTTAATGAAGAAATGAGTTTTCTACAATTCCTAGTTTTTATATATATTATATATTTAATTGTTCTTAGATGCTTGGTGAATATATTCACCATATTATCAAAATGAATTTTTGTATTGAACAATTTCCTTTACAAAGTCATATTGAGTTTCAACGTGGTTTGATTTTGCATGATATATTGGATTGTTTGACATATTTATTGAACTTTGATTCTCATATTCAATAGATGTAGATACTCATTTCCTTTCTCACATTTCTTCAGGAATAATTTGTTTCATAGGCAACATTGCAAAATGCTTTATACTTGGATTCAATTAGGGAGAAGGAGATAATTGATTGCTTCATGTTACTCCAAGACACAATTCTAGCTCTTATAATAAATAAATATCTAGTTGTAGATTCTCATCATTTAGATCTTCTATCCAATGAAAATTTGAATAACCTATCAACTTAAGATTCAAATGATTGGTATATTCAATATCAAAATTTATAGTGCCTTCCAAGTATCGAATGACTCTCTTAGTTGTTTTCCAACGATTATTAAGTGGTTTAACTAAGAATTAGCCTAGTAGAACTAAATATGTAATATGAGACCTTGTTGTGGTTAAAAAGATTAGAATTCCCACCAATCATCTCTACAAAGAATCATTTAGTTCGTTTTTATCATAATCATTTCAAAACTTAACATTTTATTCTATTTGAATAGACAATGGATTACATTCCCTCATTGTTATCTTTGAGAAATTTTAGACTCAATTTGACTAGCTGGGATGCTCAACATTAGAGAATGGCAAGTGTAAGTGTACTAGTGAATGTTGGAAAATACAAAAAATTAGAAAAACCAAAGTTTCCTAAGGTTTCCTTTTAAAAATGCAATCCACACAAAATTTCCTTAGTCATTTTCGATGGATCATTGCGATTATACCTCCAACAATTGCACTAGCCCATGTATTTATACCTCATACAATTGCACAGGGTGTCTTGCAATTATGTTCAACACAAGTTGTGTGATCAATGTCGTTGTGACTACCCTTTTTATGTAGGTCATCACACAACTATGATATGAATATTCATGGTGATTACCACAACTATTTTCCACCTAGTAATGATGTACAACATGTTTTACCAACCCATAATCACACAAATCCATGCAACTATGACCACCCAAGTTGCATGACCATTCGTGGAACTACACAATTCATAGTTGTGGTCATTATCATGACTGCCTATTCCCCACTCACACAGTCACCACAACTTCCCTTGAATTGCCCACATGGGTATGGGCCCCAAAACATAAAAAAGGTTGTATAGACCCATACCATAACACCACCCTAAAGTAAATAATAAAAATCACAAAATGTAAGGACATAAGACTCACTAGGGTCCAAGCTGAAGTTGATCGGGGTATTTGGCGACCTCCAAACAACATTAGGAACACTCGACGACTCATTGATTTCCAACTCATCAAATATCAAATGAGGTGGCATTCTGGCCCCACCACACTTTTATACGCTCAAATGAGGTGGCATTGTGGGCCCCACCACACTTTTATACGCCCTGGTTTGGAACTTCAGGCATACCATGCAGGAGCCCTCAAGATTTTTTTTTGATACCACTCGGACCTTTAGGATCACAAATTACACACTTCTCATTCACAGCCTCAATTCAACATGCTAAATTTCCACCTTTGGGGCTTGCACAAATTTCATGTTCATCCTCATGTGTGTCATGCTTTCATTCTATCTTGTTAGATATGCATTTTCAACATTTTGTATATCTAGGGTACTTTCACTTGGGGTTTCTGGCTCATGACGCACTAGTACAAATGGGGCCAAAATCTAATGACGATTAGTTGGATATGTGACTTATTGGCATTGGTTATCCAACATAGTGGTGTTTATCAAACTGTCATTGGAATTTAGTCAAATAGTTGACAGTTTAGCTACCATTGGATATGTGACTGTATAGGTGTCGATTATTTGACACATAAGCTTGAAATGGTCCTTAAAATACCAACATTTATAAGTCGGTTATGTGATGCTACAAACCGTCATCTATCTAACCAATAAAACGTCGCATATCGGGTTGGTCGTGTATGAGTCTCTCATTGGATATTTGACATGTATGTTGTTGTGCCTGACGGAAAAAAAATGATGTTTAAGTGTCAGGTAATCGAAGGAATAAGTAAATATTGCGAAAAAAGTGTTGTCGCATTGATGCTTTGAGGCTAACGGTGACCTATCAGATATGTGACAGATAGGTTGTTTTTTCTGATAGAAAAAACTGACCTTGATACATTGGGTAAGTGACAAAATAATTATATTGTGTGACAAAGATGTTGTTGCTCTGATGCTTGGAATCTGATGGTTAAGCGTTGTATATGCAACAAAGTAGAGTTTTGTCCAATGTGAGTGTTAAGGCACTGATGCTTCCATATTTCATTTCTATCGTTGAATATGAGACGAGTGAGAAGATTGCTAGTGGTTGAATATTCAACAGTTTGTATATTCCATTGAATATTCAATGATTATATGAGTTTAAATCTTACTCATAGACTGTGATTTTTCTCGGTGGCCTTGCTCCCTTTTACATTCAATACATTCGATTCTTGCAGATTATAGACTGAGTTTTCTTATACATTTGATTCTTGCAGTATACCCAAGGGTTTCTCGGTGGTACTTCCATTAAACACTAGTTTCCTACATCTTTTTAAAGGTAACGACATTGATACGGTGACATACTCGATATGGAAGTGTCTTTCAGTATAATAACCAAAATCAAGCATTTCAACTTCATAATAAATGAACTATAGAGACATGCATTACAAGCATTGCTAGATCACATTACAAATAATTAAGTATTGATAAGCCAACATCCAAGAAAAAACATAATCACAATCTAGGTTGGTTTCATCATAAATGTTGTTCATGTACCAAAAGTGTACTATGAAACATTACAACCATCAATTAAAATCTATGAAAGATCACAATTTAGTTACTATTTGTCCTAACAAAGTATTAAGATTCAAGTGGTTTCATCAAATATGTTGTTCATGTACCAAAAGTGTACTATGAAACATTACAACCATAAATTAAAATCCATAAAAGATCACAGTTTTGTTATTATTTCTCCTAACAAAGTATTAAGGTTCAAGAAATGGTTGGACTTCAAATGTGGAATATCATGTGTATACTAGTGGTCTCCACGGAGACCATGAGTTGGTCAGACTGACCCCAGATGGATTCCAGACAAGTGGCTCTTATGGTGGGCAAGTAGCTTTGCCAATAGGCAAATAGCCACAAATAAACATTACTCTTTTAACACAATGAAACAAAATTAGCAAGCTAATAAACATAGGTAGTGCCTTAACGACTTTCATGAATGGAGGTACTCATTTACATACTCTAGATTTATTTTTTATCACATATCATAGTTCACAATGCAGTAGGTTTCACTAGAAATATTTTATTATTCATGCTTAGTATTTTCAGTTTTTTTGAAGATCCCTTTCCAACAGATCCCTTTATTCTGCTATGATATCAACAAAAAAATGAACTACCACAAAGATTATGTCAAGCTAAAGCCTAAAACTAAAAAAAAATATGAAAACTAACATAATTTATGAAGGAAAACATACTCATTCAATGATTAGAAAAGAAAAATGAACACGACAAACTCTCACAAATTAAATTGTGAGCCTAAAAAGTGGAAGATGAAAAACCCTCAAGGCATAGTGAGTAAATATAACATGTAAAATATATGCAACTTGAACAAGACTAAGGATGGCCAATTTGTAATCCTAATGTGCCCTTTTTGGAACAATACCTTTTACAATTCCAAATGCAGATCAATAATGATCCATCAATTAATATTACTTAGGTTTGAATTAAATTGGACAGTTGAACAATATGGATGATGATATCCTAGTTAGTCTCAACTTCACTAGAAATTTGAACTTTAACATAACTGAAACCAACTAACTCAAACCAAATCATGATACTGAAATTTGAACTACCTACAAGGCCTAGTGAAGTAATACAATGTGTGGAATGTGCAACAAAAACAATACTAAGGGTGGTCAACATGAAATCCTAATGTACCCTCTCTAAAATGATGCTTGTGACGATTTCCCAATGCACATTGATACCTATACAAGAACTACTATTGAGTAATATTGGACCATATTGACCAAATTAGATGATGCAAGTTGGTGCCTCAACTATACTTGATGTGAATGTGAGGAGAATATGACTAACAGACCATTTAAAAAAATATATTACACAAGTTTGTTCACTAATGACTATAAGAATACACAATACTTTTTCGAAGACTATAAGAATGCCCATACACAATACTTTTTTGAAGACTATAAGAATGCCATCACACATAGCATCCTTTATTGTTGATCACCCAAAGTTGAAGCTAGAGGATATTGTGGCTTATAGAGTTATGGTTATCAACAACAATCAAAAGAGAGAGTATTTTGTGTGATGGACCTATAGGGGTGGAAATAAGGATCGTCGATGGGGACGCCTGAAGTAAGGCTAATGCGACACAGCGACGGCAAGCCTTATTTCCACCCCTATAGGATATTTATTACAGCTTACGAGTACGAGAGACAATACCCTGATAGTGGGTTTTGGCCGCCTCGATATGGGGACATCCATCTCCTCGGTTTCTCGGCAACAAATAACGCGATTATTTCCGGCAACTGCTCCATGACCATACAATACCGACGAGAATGTGCTTCATCGACATAACATACATGATAGTACGTAATCTAGTCCATCGACATTAATACTCATCTACCCATTTGATTTGAATTCAAATTTGAATTTCGAAGTGCGCTATTTTATTTATTTCAATGCAGTTAAATGGATTTCAGCGATTCACCAGGTTCCATTGACAAACCTCACCATGTGTTGCCTCTTCATTACTCCTTCAGGCCTGTTGTTCTGGTATGGAAGGCAAGCCAAGGATGATAGCCTGCTAGCATACTTTGGAGACTGCATAAGGCTCGCCCACAAAGCTTGAATTCGTGCCATTGCTAGTTTGGAATTTGAAATTGAATCGATGATCCTCGAATAAACATGGTTGTGGACTAGCGCGCAGCGACTCATTTACTAATAATGAAACCAGAAGCCTATATTCCATAGCTAATCTCCCTTGGGCCTTACCACCATTGGAAGATGGAGAAAGATATTGACTCTCCTTGTGGGGAGATTTCACAGGTGAAGAGGTACAAGATAAAGTTTGCGACCACATTCTCGCATAACCTATGCCAATTTCGTTTCACTCTCACAATTTCGGTGAGTATTCTGAAGACTTCACTCTAATGATGGTTCATAGATTTATCCTTCCTTTTACAATCATTAATCCTCGCATCCTCCTCTTCTATATCAGTACACAGCTTAGACTCTAAAACAAAGGTTTTTGTGTGGCTTATTGCATGCGTATCATGCACTATATTATTAAATTGGAGAATTAGGTCCCGCTGTGTGTGCTAAAGGGAGTTTTTGACTACATGACAGAGACAAGAGACGCTCAAAGCTTTCCATTCAATCATCTGTTGTTAGATATGTGCCAGGAGGTTTCTCCTTTCCCATGTGACATTTTGTGCCTTGTTATAGCTGAGCATGAGCTTAATATATTGATTTACGAAATGGAAAATGAGCCGCATCCTCTGGGCTACATCCATACATCCCTTTCTAAAGCCCTGCTGATGCAATCTGGCGATGAAAGCAAACAAAGGTGAATGGGAATACCATCGAATGAGTTTAACAACATCCTTGACAAGTCTGTTATATGGATCTCGCATTGTCTCTCCATTGTTCGAGGATTGGGGATGTTATTCCAAATATGTAATGACGCCATTCAACAATAGCTTTTTATTTACAAGAGAGACCCGAATGGTGATTCACTAACAACGACTCTATCTTTCTTTTCCTCTCGAATTTTGTCTCTGTTAATGATTATAAATATGGAATTTTTTCCTTTTCTTCCCTAAGTTAAGGCCTTGGTTGTCCTCTCCAAAAACAATATGTGGTAATTTTTTAAATGTGACAATTAACAATCTTTAGTTCAATGAAACATTTCATGTATTTTAACAATAAATTCAATGGTCTACATTATATATCTATCAAACTTTATCATAATGAAATTTCCACTGAAATTTCAATGGTCTACATTATATATCTATCCGAGGAGTCTTTTTCAATTTATTTTTATTTATATTTTGAAAATTTTCTAATTAGCTTTTTAACTTACATAGTGCTAAATTTTTGAGAAGAAAATTACTTTTTTTTTAATATCAAAATTATATATTTTGAAAGAATATTGCATATAAAATATTTCAAAAATTTAAAGTTTGAGTAAAAATGTTTTCAAAACTTTGAAAAACCAAACATTTCTAATAAACATTAGAAATTTAATGACATTTTTATAAATAGCTTATATGTTTTAATTTAATAGTTTAATTGTGGTTTTTTTCATGTTAATAACTTAAACATTAATGAATACTTTTTAAAAAATTATTAAAATTTTTTGTTTTAAAAGAAAATATTTCAAAAATTCAAAGTGTGGTTAAAAATGTTTTCACAATTCAAATTTTGGTTTAAAATATTTTTAAAAAATTTCATACAAAATAAACGTTTTTGATATAAACCAAAATATTTTTAAAAAATTTCATACAAAATAAACGTTTTTTAGTAATAATATCAACATTTAACAGCTGCTAATTTTATTTGTGATATAATAGTTTTATTATATCATGTTAGTTTTTTATTTTGAGTGAACCTTTTTATTAGTGTAAATGAATATACTAGATTTCTAAATAACTTTTAATTTATATTAAAGTAAGGTATTTTAAAAATTTGTGATTATATAATTTCCAAAATAAAATATCTATCTATTTTTATAAACTATATCCTTCACTTATACTATTTAAAAAATTATATATATATTAAATAATTAATTTAAATTCTATAACAAATAAGGAAAGAAAAGAAAATATTATTCAAACCAGCTTAGTATGGCATTCTATTTTTCATGGTCTCAAAAGACTTGTTATTGGACAATCAAATATCATTATTTAATTAAGGTTGAATTTTTTCTAAATAGCTTATTATTTTACTCAAGAACAAGTAACAAATATCCAATTACAAATTATTCATGACAATGTATATACTATTTATACAATAACATGGAGATATATATAATTTAATGTATATGTACAAATATTGATGGCGCACATATTATTATAGACATTGAAAAGATGTTTATTACCATTTTGTTTAATGGAAAATAATAAAATATGAGTGAAATATATATGTGTGTGTACAAATACATAGTAGTATATAATTTTTGTCCTTCTAATTATAATTTTACTATGATCAACAAAAATTACATATATGAGATTTAATATTTATAAAAGTGTCTCAATGAGACTATAACTTATTTTTATTTTTTTAATTTTGTTTTTTAATGAATACTTCATTCTAGTTTAATAGAACATGAAAAAATAGAACCATTATATTCCTTATACAAACATATAGCTAATATATTATCTTAGTATCCCAAACAAAAACACTTATAGCCTTGACATAAATACTATCTAAATGAACATATACGGAAGTTACAGATACTAAAGTTGCACATACATGGAGGTTATGCATATATACAGAAGTTGCATATATACCTGGAAGATATGTGCATATAGAGAAGTTTTTCATATACAGAAGATATGCGCATATCTTCCGTATATGTACAATTTCTGTATATGCGCAATTTCCATATATGGAAGTTGTGCATATATGATAGATGCAAGATGTGCATATACGGGAGATATGCACATATAAGAAAGTTGCGCATATCTTCAACTCACAGACTGGATGGGTTGCATGTGTTAGTCATGCATGCATGTCAGTTGCATGAGTGTCGCTTACACTTATATACTTGTTGCATTGGATTGATGATGTATTAGGGTTGTAGTATGGTTATCATGGAGAATTTGATGTTGATTTCATGAAGAGTATTTGTCATGAGCATGTGACATGTTACATATGGTTACATGTCACTTACATGTTGCTTTTATGTCACCTACTTATATCCTTGTATGTTAGTTTACTTTTGAATATTTTTATTACATGTATCAGTCTTGTAGATTGATTGCAAGAACTGATCAATTATGTTCAACTACATGCGTTTATGCGTATTTGTAGTTGGTTAGGCATTTCTTATGCATATTGTCAGTTGCATGTAGTAATGTGTACAATGGAGTAATGGTTGTTGTCATGCATGAGGTCATAGCGTATTGTTGATATGGCCTTGCATTAAAGTTTCACATACATGGAGATTATGTGTATATATGGAAGTTGCACATATACCTGGAAGATACATGCATATAGAAAAGTTTTGCATGTACAGAAGATATGCACATATCTTCCGTATATGGAAAATTTCCATATATGGAAGTTGCACATGTACGGTAGATACACATACATAAAAGACATACATATATCGAATATATGCACATATAAGAAAGTTACGCAGATACGGAAGATATGCACATATCTTTCGTATATACACAATCTTTGTATATGGAAGTTGCGCATATACGGTAGATGCACATATATAAAAGACGTGCATATACGGAAGATATGCACATATAAGAAATTTACGAATATATAGAATATGTGCTCATATACGGAAGTTGCACATATACGGTATATGCACATATACAAAAGATGGACATATACGAAAAATATACGCATATATTGCGTATATGCACAATTTCCGTATATGAGCAATTTCTGTATATGGAATTTGCGTATATACAGTGGATGCACATACATAAAATACGTGCATATATGGAAGATATGCACATATAATAAAGTTATGTATATACGGAAGATATGCACATATCTTCCGTATATGCAAAATATCCATATATATGCAATTTTTGTATATGAAATTTGCGCATATACGAAATTTATGTATAGACGGAAGATATGCACATATCTTCCATCTATGCACAATTTCTGTATATGTGCAATTTCTGTATATGAAATTTGCACATATACGATGAAGATACATAAACGACGTGCATATACGGAAGATATGCACATATAAGAAAGTTAGAGATATACCGAAGATATGTGCATATCTTCCGTATATGCACAATTTCCGTGTTTGTGCAATTTCTGTATATGGAAATTGCGCATATATGAAAATTGTGTATGTACGGAAGATATGTGCATATCTTCCGTATATACATAACTTTCTTATATGTACATATTTCTGTATACACGCAATTTTTGTATATGGAAGTTGCACATACACTGTAGATTTACATATATAAAAGACATGCATATACGAAAGATATACATATATAAGAAAGTTACACATATATGAAAGATATGTGCATATATGGAAGTTGTGTATATATGGTTGATGCACATATACAAAAGATGCACATATATGGAAGTTATATATACTAAAGTTTCACATACATGGAAATTATGTGTATATATGGAAGTTGCACATATACTTGGAAGATATGTACATATAGAAAAGTTTCGCATAAACAAAAGATATGCACATATCTTTCGTATATGCACAATTTATGTATATGCAAAATTTCCATATATGGAAGTTGCACATGTATAGTAGATGCACATACATAAAAGACGTACATTTATGGAAGATATTCACATATAAGAAAGTTACGCATATATGGAAGATATGTAAATATCTTCTGTATATGCACAATTTTTGCATGTGGAAGTTGTGCATATACGGTAGATGCACATATATAAAATATGTGCATATACGAAAGGTATAGACATATAATAAATTTATACGTATATGGAATATATGTGCATAAACTGAAGTTGCACATATATGGTAGATGCACATATACAAAAGATGGACATATACGAAAAATATGCACATATATTGCGTATATGCACAATTTCTGTATATAGAATTTGCGTATATACCGTAGATGCACATACATAAAAGACGTGCATATACAAAGATATGCACATATAAGAAAGTTATGTATATACATAATATATGCACATATATTCTGTATATGCACAATTTCTGTATATGGAATTTGCGCATATACGAAATTTATGTATATACGGAATATATGCACATATCTTTCGTATATGCACAGTTTCTGTATATGTGCAATTTATGTATATGGAATTTGTGCATATACGATGCAGATACATAAACAACGTGCATATACAGAAGATATGCACATATAAGAAAGTTAGGGATATACGAAAGATATGCGCATATCTTCCGTATATGCACATTTTCCGTATATGCGCAATTTCCATATACAGAAATTGTACATATACGGAAGATATCTGAATATCTTCCATATATACATAACTTTCTTATATGTGCACATTTCCGTATATGTGCAATTTCTATATATAGAAGTTGTGCATATACTATAGATTCACATATATAAAAGACATGCATATATGGAAGATATACACATATAAGAAAGTTACGCATATATGGAAGATATGTGCATATACGGAAGCTGTGCATATACAAAAGTTATATATACTAAAGTTTCACATACATGGAGGTTATGTGTATATACGGAAGTTGCACATATACCTGGAAGATATGTGCATATAGAAAAATTTTGCATATACAAAAGATATGCGCATATCTTCCGTATATGCACAATTGCTGTATATGAAAAATTTCCATATATGGAAGTTGCACATGTACGGTAGATGCACATACATAAAAGATGTACATATATGGAAGATATGTTAAGAAATTTACACAAGAACACAAATTAATTACGGAGAATTACTGAGAGAAACAAAGATAAAAATAACCAGCAACAACCATAAACACATAAACACACATGTTTATCTGGGAAAACCCAAATCCGGGGAAAAACCCGATCATAATGAAATTTCATTATCATTGGCCAAAACCCTGGCCAATCCGGCCAAGTGAGCCTTCACCCTCACCTCCATGCCTTTCGTTACAATGAAATCTTTCCAGCGTTTTATAGGCTCCATTACATATAATACCACGGGCAGAATACCATGGGTGCACAATACCATGTGCCCCAAAATCATCACTGTTTAACCTCCTTTGACTCTATCCCAAGTCAAGTTTACCTAACAATTCCCCCCTTAAACTTGACTTGGGGTTCCTTGACTAACTCCAGCCAAACCTTCTAAGTGAGACAATCCCACTCACTTTAGCTCTTACCCCCCTTAGAGTTTTTACCCGGGGTATTGTTAACCCGACATCGCCCCTATCACCTAGGTCTAACCTAGACTTTATCGGTGATAGCCGAGGGGTACACATGCCTTACCAAGTCTTACAATAGTATGCCCATTTACATGCAATAATTTTGACTTCATTAATTTTTTTTTTTTTGCTCTTCTAACCCATCCTCTCTCATTTAATGCGAGCAAGTAGTTGCTTGCATTCAGGTGACACATGTACATGGTCCGAAATAGTATACTGTGCTTAAACTGCCAACGCCTTTCCTCGAGGAAAAACCACCTCACTGATGAAGAATACGCAGATCTCTTTCACTCGGTGGTATTCTTGACCTACAAAGACGGACATGTCCAGAACCCAATGAGTGGTATCAATCTGAATGCAATTGGAAGTGTCCATGGCTTGGCTTAAGGAACTTGTAGTCGCCGGTGAAAAAGGGACTCCAAACATTGTTTAACAGGGAATTGAGATCCGTGTGGCGAGACGGTGGCTCCTAGCGCCGCCTCTCATCAATTTCCAACGCATTGCTTTCTTCTGTCGTGTGCATTAACATTGAACCCTGCTATTACATTTCAACTCCTCCGATTCTCCTTTGCCCCTGATCACCAGCACATTGTCCTCGATGTGTATTTTGACATCTTCTTTACCTAATCCCGGCATTCAGATATTCACCAAGATTGTCATCTGGATCACTTCTCCATTTCGAACTTGGATATTTTCCTTCTAGCAGCAAGCGATCCCAGATCCACTCATCCAATTTGTTACTGGATGAGCATCACGACTACTTTTCAACATTGTTTTTTCTCAGCATCATTATCAAACCCTCCTTTGGCATGCTTCACGTGCAGAGCTCTATGAGGAGTTGACCAAGCATATCAAGGCCTCCGCCAGATCTAATCCATATATCCGCATTAGATCTGACCATATCCGACTTCTTTTCATATGCATAACAGATCCATTCTCTTCTCACGCAAATTTATCTATCCACCAGGTCTTCAACCAACATCGTTGATCCAAATCTATGCCAAATCTGAATTTAATTCTCTTTAACCATTTTCAACAGTGATCTCACGAGCAATAATAACAAACTTCTATGCTAATCCTTTTATCCATTGGGCTAAAAATAAATCCTTCACTGAAAGCGTACTTTAGAAGCCCAAACCCTGAACCATGGCTCTGATAACAATTGTTAAGAAATTTACCCAAGAACACAAATTAATTACGAAGAATTACTGAGAGAAACAAAGATAAAAATAACCAACAACAACCATAAACACATAAATGCACATGTTTATCTAGGAAAACCCCAAATCTGGGGAAAAACCCGATCATAATGAAATTTCATTATCTTTGGCTAAAACCTTCGCCAATCTGGCCAAGTGAGTCTTCACCGCTCACCTCCAGGCCTTTCGTTACAATGAAGTCCTTCCAGCCTTTTATAAGCTCCATTACATATAATACCACGGGTAGAATACCATGGGTGCACAATACCATGTGCCCCAAAACCATCACTGTTTAACCTCCTTTGACTCTATCTTGAGTCAAGTTTACCTAACAATTTCCCCCCTTAAACTTGACTTGGGGTTCCTTGACTAACTCCAGCCAAACCTGCTAAGTGTTGGGCCGTTAATATGCCATTATTATTATCACTTTTGAACACTTATCCTGCCCATTTCCACTATTTTTCATCATATCATTTGTTATAATTTATCATTTAAATCCATTTTATAAATGATTTATGCTCTTATGAATGAATATTACCTATTCTCCTTTATTTCTAATAAATTGATGATTATGAATTATTTTATCAATGATAGTTCTAATAAGTTGGTTATAACATTATTCACCATTTTTAGCCTCCAAGGTAACTTCCAGATTGAAGATTTGATTTTTAAAAGTGCCAACTTAGAAATTCGCTGGAATAAGGCATGATAGTTTTGCGGTTGAGATTTTGAGCAAATGAAGACGAATCTGAGAAATCCGAAACATGGGTTTTGTCTAGAACGGGCCCAATTAACTTTAATAGGAATGGTTTGCCCAAATTCGGCTTGTACTAAGAGAAACTGAGGGTTCTTTGAGCATGAGTTTC